>CM076583.1:1136764317-1136921105 GCA_034641835.2 Pinus albicaulis | reverse complement strand
TGGAATAACATCACCATCTAACAAAGCTCATGAATACTAGGAATGTGCTGGTTCCATTGATATTCAGTCTAAGAGATTTACAAGGCTCCAAAGCCAAACTTCATTAAAACTCAGATTCTATGCTTAGCTCAACAATCAACCAACAACTACAATGAGGCCTCCATGCAGTATTTAATTTCAAATGAGGACCAAAACCCTAGCTAGGGTTTTAGAAACCATTAATTACCCATAAATGTCATTTTGTCCTATGAGACCATGCAAGGCCCAAGGCACAAATATCATAACTTAATAAATGAAAAATAACTCCTAACAATAAATCCTCAACTAAGTTTGGAAAAAAATTGACTTTAAGGCCTCTCAATAACTTTCAAAATATCTTCAAGTGTCTTTTGTTGACTTTCTGGCAAGGGCACAGCACTGAGGTTCAAGGGCGCAACGCCAAATCTAGAAAAATTGGTCTTTTTGCAGCTGCGATTTGGAGGCATTTCCGGTATCCAAATGAGCTCCATGATAGCTCAATGGAAATCATGTCCTGTCTAGTTTCGAAAACCTCCTTTAGTTTTCTTATTGGTGTCCATTTTCCTAGTGAAAATGGGGCAGAAAGGTGACTTTTTGCATGTTTTTGGCACTTTTGGAGGACCTGTTTTGCTCCAAATGAGCTGAAACTTTCTGAGAGTGATGTCCATGGCCTAAGGATCCTGAAAATTCCGAGTTTTCCTCCATTGAGTGCCCCTAAAAAGAGCGCATCATGAGTGGCGCTGAGCGCTTGACCCTTTAAAACAGTCAAAAACTCAAAATCTTCAAAAATGTGCCAAAATTTGGGTTTGTCTTGTTGATCATGTTTAGGATGCTTGTATGGATGGATCAGCAAGAATTTCAAGTTTTTCTTTGTATTTTTCCTCTTTTAGGGATTTAATATTTGCAAGGGCTATTTTGAGCTTGGCCCTTGCAATCTTGTTTCTTAAGGCATAATGCCTTGCCATCTTCTTTTGCATGTCATGGTCTCTCTTGGTCTTCTCCAGTTGATTTTATAAGTGAAAATTTTCCCTTTCTAGCCAAGATTCCCTATCATAGTCTATTTCCATCGAAAGTAGCTCACTTGGAGTGAGTTTCTCTACCAATGCTATCTCTTGCTCTTTTTCCTTGGCTAGAGCCTTCTTCAAGCAAATTGTCCTTGGCCTCCTCCTAGGAAGTTGTTCTTCCTCTTCTTCAATGTCATCATGAATTTCCAAGACCTCATCTAGCTTAGCCTTGGCTTTTCTAGCCTCTTTCCGAGTTCTGATAGCTCTGATCTCATAAATTTCCTTCTCTGCCTCCAACTGCTTCTTTTCAACCTCAAAGAAGTTGATTACATTCTTAGCCCTTCCAAGTTTGGCTTGTAGATCCCTAATCTGGGCATATTTTCTCTTCAGTAGCATGCTTGTGATCCTCTCCTCATATTCATCATCACTATCAAGGTGAATAAGTTGAAACTCTTGTTCATTTTCATGCTTGTCTTCTTCTTCTTCATCAATGACCTTTTCCTTACCTTTTTCAAGTTGCTTGGTTGATGTAGAAGGCATGGCCCCTTGCCTCTTAAGGGAAGAAAACACATGCCTATTTCCCCTATGGTAGGTCAAAGGAAAAGGCTCAATGTTACTCATATTAGTGCCATCTGTCTGACTGCCATCATCACCGCTCTCATTTCTCTTTGATCTACTTCCATCATCCTCACTTCTCTCTGCTTCATTGCCATCTTCTTCAATGATATGTGCCTCACTGCCCTCACTGCTCTTTTCTTCACTAACTGATTTCTCATTGTTTGACTCCTCATTTCCATCTCCCTTACTTCTTTCTTCCTCATTGGCATCTAGCTCATTGACATTTTCCTCGTTGTTTTATTCCTGATTGTTTGATTCCTCATTGCCATGAGATGATGGTGAGGGATTTTTAGGGGGTGATGAAGGAGGATTATCTTGATGTGAAGGACTATGAGTGGATGGCGAGGTGGAAGAGTCATCATGAGGTGAGGGAATGTGAGTGGATGGAGGAATGGGATGATGAGAGGATGAAGGTGTATTTTGTTGATGATGGGCTTGTGGAGAAGTAAACACCTCATTGGCAATAAAGGTCTCCCATCGAATGCCTTTCTTTTGTAGTTGGTGCATAACAACCATCTTGATCAAAGAAAGATGAAAAAGGCTTTGCATCTGCTGAGGATAGTCTCTCTTTTCTACAATATAGGAAATTTTATCAATGCTTCTATAGAGGTAATAGGGTATGTGTAGCATCCTCACTCTAGTAAAGTGCATATGCAGCCTAATGTGGTAGGAGTAAAGATGGGAGAACCTTCCCTCACATGTAAAATACTTCATAATGTTCCTCATCGTAGGTGCATATCTATCAAGCAAATGTGAGAAAGGAAATATAAATTTTCTGTGGTCTTTTTATCTAGGCTTTAGGTAGGGTTCAAAGTAACTCACGTCAAGATTAGCATGCTTGAACCATTTCTCCCCTACACTTGGTATCACAGTGGAATTGGAAATAGCATCAGTAGATAACTCAAAGGTGACCCCTGCAAAGTTAACTTGTTTTTCATGCAAATTAATGATAAAGAGTCTAGTTATCTTAGGGTGGTTTTGCACCTGTTGTACCTTTTCACAAAAATCAAAGCATCCTACATGCTTGAAACATGAAACAGTAAGGGGAGATTCCATTAGATCCCTTGTGTTGAGGGATTCAAAACTATTGATTTTTCCACCTTTGTGCTCATGCCTCGGAATTTCAGTCACTCCACCACTACCACTGTCTCCCTCTTGTGACATTTTGAAAACTCTGTTTTAAAACACTAGGGCTAAATGTGAAATTGAGATGAAAGAGGGTAATGGAATGGCAGCCTTTGAAATGTAGGGGGTGAATGAATGAGTGTTATAACTATCTTGGATAAATGACAACCCCTAAACCACTGTAAGAACCCTTGTTTTGACTAATACTTTTTTACAGGAAGATGAAGTAATGGTGGAATCAATGATTTCAAGTTTTGAACACTTAGGGTGTGATTTAGGGTTTCATTTTCTTTTAATTACAAATCATAAAAAATTCTTGAAGATGGGCTCAGGACCTGTAATTATATCTACCAGTGCTTGGAGAACCATTTGGAAATGACTAGAAGCCACTTTCAGGTAGTTATAGTGTTTCCAGGGCTTATAAAGCCTTCCTTCCCAAGCGTGCAACACCAGGCTGAGGGCGCAATGCTTAATCCCAGGCACGCAGTGCCAAAGGTTTTCTTCACCGGGCCTATCAATCAAGGGTGCAATGCCTTTCCCAGTGTGAAGCACTCACTTCCAGGTGCACAGCGCCATTGTAATTTGCATGGGAAAAAACTGCCAAGGGCGCAGCGCTCGATCCTAGGCACGCAGTGCCAGACAATTTTGTCCAATTTCACTTGTAAAACTCCCAAATTCTTCGCCCCTAAATATCTGATGATTTTTCAAGGTAAAAATTCTTTTTTTGAAGTGTTTATATGACCTTTTATAGGCTCAAGGGTATAATTTTAGCTTTATATCCCACTTTCTAATGTTTTAAACCTTTCTTTTCCCTTTTCATTGATATTCTTTGACTTTTACCTTGCAGATGACTGAAACACTTGAAGTGGCTCTTCCTTTTTCTTCTTGAGGCATGATGAATTCATTTTTGACAACCTTAGGATGTTTACACAGTAGAAACATCTTCAAAAACCTCTTTTGTTCCCACCTTGGAGCTCAATTCATATTTTTCTCATTTAGACATGGAAAGCTCATTTTTTTACAAGTTTGGGATTTGATCACATAGTGACATCTTCAAAACCTTCCTTTCCTTCCATCATGGAGTTTAACTCATCCTTTTCTCATTTTAGGAATGACAAGCTCATTAAATACCTTTAGGAGGATTTCACATGGCAGCACTTTCAAAACACTCTTTTTCTTGCACCATGAAGTTAAACTCATCCTTTTCTCATTTTAGGCATGACAACCTCATTAAACACCTTTGGGAGGATTTCACATAGCAGCACTTTCAAAACACTCTTTTTCTTGCACCATGGATTTCAACTCATCATTTCACCTTCTCTGGTCACTTTCCCAAAATCCTAGCTGTCTGGATTGCTTTACAACAATCATAAGTGTTGTCTTCTAAGTTTTCTATAGCCCTTTCAAGTTCATTCATCTCTGTCTAGTTTACCTCAGCTTTTTCTAAATCTCATCAACAATATTTGATAGAATTTTCTTCATGCTTGGCCTTGTGTACCTTCATGTCATTTCATTTCTGCAATTTATCACTGTTTGGAACTCTACTGGACCATCAAGCTCAAAAATCATAATTATCTACAAGGACAAGTGTTTCCTTTCTTCCTTGCTACAAGTTGTCTTCATTCAAGAGCAGACAACCTACCTCATCAATACTTTCTGCTGATAGACCTTCAACACTCCTGCAGAAGTGCTAAACTCTTTGCATTTACCTCTTGTAGAATTTCAACTGCTAAGGTAGACTTATATGGAAACTTTTAGGTTTTTCTTGAATAACCATATCTCAACATTCTATTACATCTGAGCCAGGTTCTAGCAAAGGAAAAACAGTGCTTGAAACACCAATGATGACCTTAAAACATGTCAAACCCTAATTGACCTAGTGGGAGGGTTCTTTGACTTGATCTTGACTGAAAATATGCTTGGAGACTTTAAGTGAAAAACAAAGTATTTGTCAAAGTGTTGTATTGAAGGTCCCCTCTTTTCAATTTATCAGTTATGGTGCTCAATAGGGACATATCCTTTCTCTCTATTCTCTCACTCCTTATCACTCCTATTAAAGGATAACACAACCACTTTTATTATCCATTCAAATCAGTCTAAAATTATCTAAAGAGCCTATAGAGATAGTTTTGAGACCATCAATGGTTAAGGAAGCTGGGGAACATGGGAAAGATTAGGCTAAAAAAAACCCTAGAGGGAAAGTGGAGATATGGACAAGGGAAAAATAGGCCAATGAGGTTGTAGGCAGGGAAGGAGGGTAAAAATGAGTGGTATAAGCTTATGAGGAGTTGGTAGGAATGATAGGGTGACCATGAAATGAAAAACTGATAGAATAGTGATTTTTTTTTTATAAGGATAATGAAGGCAGTGAGATTTCTGAAACTCACAATTTTCAAGGAAGGTGGTTTTCAGAAATCTAGAACCAATCTATAGTCATCTACAAATAGTGAAAAATGATGATGACTAACACAGTTCATTGTCGACAGCGCGAGCCAAAAAAACCTCATTTCAGAAGAGGTTGTGAAGTGGCTGGGCTTGCCAAGCACAACACACCCACATTCGTACACCATCGAGTGTCTTCACCAAGGACAGAATCTGTGCGTCAGCAAACAGTGTCACCTTCCCTAGAGCATCAATCCCTTCACGGATGAGGTATTACGTGACATTTCCCCTCTTTATGTTTTTGATGTATTATTAGGAAAACCATACATGTGGAAGTGGCATGTTGTGTATGAGTCCGAGCCTCATGATGTCGGTGTTACTTTCTGCAATAATTTTTACAAGATACCAGAGGTAGCACCACCCGCCACCATTTCTTCAATTACTACAAAGAAATGCAGTAAGCTCATTTCCAAAACCAGGAAATTTATTTTTTCTGATGATCTACCCTTAGGGAAAGAAGCATATTGTGTTCACAACCTCCATACATGGCTCCTCTTCATGAAAAAAAAGATGGGAAAGGTCGTGGAGGAGAACAGGGACATCTTAACATCACCCGTACGAGTGCCTCTACACTGTCATGTCAAGCACCCCATCGATCTGACCCCAGTTGTGCCACTTCCTAATGGAACAATATTTCGGTGCTGTTTTCTCGAGAACGATGAAATAAAGAGGCAGATTCAAGAGCTGTTGTGGAAAGGTCACATCCTGTAAAGTTCTTCGCCCTGTGGGAGCCCGATCATGTTAGTGTAGAAGAAAGATGGAACTTGGAGACTCTGTATTGATTATCGGGCCCTGAACAAGATCACTTTATGGAATAGGTACTTGATCTCATGGATTGATTACCTTCTGGACCAAAAAAAGTGGGAAAAAATATTTTAGCAAGATCGACTTGAAGTTTGTGTATCACCAGGTACAAATTGAACCCTCCGATGTGTGGAAGACTGCCTTCAAAGCCAAGGAGGGCCTGTTTGAATGGCTAGTCATGCCTTACGAGTTGAAACATTCTCCTAGATGCTTCATGAGGCTCATGTATGACATCTTGTAACCATTCACCAACTCATTTGTAGTATTGTACTTGGATGAAATCATAATCTTCATCTAGACTCAGGAAGAGCCCTCCACCACATCCGACAGGTCCTCCAAACATTGTGGCAATACAAGTTTTGTGCCAATTTGGAGAAGTGAATTTTTTGCATGACCCAGGTTTAGTATCTGGGACACATTATTGAGGAGTTGGGGGGCATGTGGATCCAGTGAAGATCCAAATAATTCGGGATTTTCTAGCCAACTAATTCGGGATTTTCTAGCCCCAACCACTCTAATAGAGCTTTGCAGCTCTCTGGGTCTTGCTAATTTCTACTGCAGTTTCTTGTTGGGATTTTCCCATATCACTTTGACCTTGAGTCAAATCACCAAGGGAGGAGCGAAAGAAAATTTCTTTTGGTCTAAGTCTCAACAGAAGGGATTTGTAGATTTGAAAAATAACCTCTGCTCTCCCTTAGGTCTCACATTACTAGACTTGCAGCAACAATTTGAGATCGAGATAGATTCCTTTGACTATGCTATTGAGGCATTTATTACTCAATAAAGGAGTCCAGTCGCATATCACAGTGATACATTGTTTGACACAGTCTAGAAGTATCCCACTTATGATAAGGAGATGTATTCAATTGTGCGGGCTTGCTGACAATGGAAGCATTAAATTTTTTGGAACGAAATGGTCATCCACACAGAACACTGACCCCTGCAGTTCATATAGACACAAGGGAAGTTGCAGAACGATTACCATCATAAGTGGTCCACACATCTACAACAATTTCATTTGAACATCAAGTCCAAGAATGACAGCACAAATAATGTTGTAGACTACCTCAACCGACCACCGATCGTGGTGCTAACCACCGTGCTCAACTCTTGTGGGCACAAGACTTATGATTGGCCACTTCTCTAAAAGAGTGATCCAGAATTCAACCACACATACAAGATGCTCTTGGAGGGTATCCAAGTTCCAAATTTGTACCTCCACGATGCACTGCTATGTCATCTAGGACACCTTAGTGTTCCTTCAAGCGAGCGTGCCAAGATGATTTCAGAAGCACACTAAAACCGGGTCGCTCAGAATTTCGAGGTCAAGAAAACAATGGTAGTACTGTATAATTATTTCTATTGGTTGAACCTTCGACAAGATTTCGGGAAGTACATCAGATCTTGCACTTCTTGCGCCATTGCCAAAAAAACAATGAAGAAGCAAGGCCTCTATATTCTGCTACCTACCCCTAGTCGAATTTTGGAATCCATCTCCATGGATTACATGTCAAGCCTTCCATCTACTAAGCATGACAATGACTGTGTTTTCATGATCATCGACATATTATCACAAATGGACATCATGGTGCCCTACAAGAAAAGTATCAAATTAGAAGCCACTTGTAAACTCTTCTTTGAACAACCGTGGGTACACTTTGGGATCCCACAATCTATCATTTCAGATCAGGATAATAGGTTCCTTAGCACATTTTGGTCCAACTTATGGTAAATGCTGGAAACCGAGCTCACCAAGTCCACAGATTTCAATACCCAAATTGATGGCTAGACAGAGGTCATCAACAAGATGATCATACACATTCTTTGGATGTACAAATAAAAGCATCCACGCACATGGGATGACAACCTCCCCTATGTAAAACACAGTTACAACTGGGCCCTCCATAGCTCAACTAGCCACAACCCCTGTTAGGTCCTTATATTACTAGTATAGTCCCTTATTGTTGTTAGTGTAACCCCCTTATTGTTATTGTAGTACCCCTGTAACCCCCATATTGTTATTATTGTGCCCTTACATTATTATTGTTAGGTCGGCTAGGATTACATTGTGTCCCCATGGACTCCTATATATAGAGAGGAGGTTTTGTCATTTGTATCACCCAAGAATTGTTTATTTATGTAATGTATTGGAGGTTGCCCCCTCGAAGTGGCTGATTTCTAAGGCATTGATATCTCTTTTCTTCTATTTTTGGAGTTGGTTTCATAACAAACCCTTTCATGTGTGCTTGGGATTCCAGCCACTATGTCTCATTGACGTAGCCATGCTATTTGCAGCTACTCAAGCCGATTTAGATCATGTACAATATGTAGCTGACAAGAAAAACAACTTCATTGAGTGCATTCAACATATCCTTCAACATGTTCATGAAAAATTGGATAGAGAAAATTCTAAGTATGAACAACAACATGATCAACATCGGGTGCCACACAACTTCTAGGTGGGCAACAAAGTGTGGCTACATTTGTAGAAGGAACTCCTCATTGGACTTCACCGCAAGATTTTCCCACTCCGATATGGGCCAGACACCATCACCAAGGCTATAGTGGAAAATGCATTCGAGATCAGTATTCCACCATTCCTTGGTCTACACCCAATGTTCAATATTGATCATCTTAGTACCTACTTTCCACCTCTACTGGAAACATCCGACATGGCAGAAGAACTCACACCAATTGAGTTAAACCCAGAATTCATGGAACAAGCCACAACTGATAGGATCATAGACACATAGATCACGAACGCCCTCTAATAGAGGATCTAGCTATATCGAGTTGTCAAATTAGGTCAAATTCTTCACCAAGGCAAGTGGCTCACTAGGGACCAAGTTCAACAGAAGTTTCCTCACATGATGGACTAACTTAACGCAATGGGGACCATTTCTTCCTAAGGGGGGAGGAATGATCCAGGTGGATATTGGTGGCCACCAACCTATTCCACTTGGACCCCCACCATTGTTTCTTTCATTTTTTCAGTTTCCTTAATTGTAGCACAATTTACTATTTTTGGCAAATTTTCAGGTCTGGAACTTTTGGAGCTGTTTTGAGGCCATAAATGACATTTTTTGGGAAGATAACCTCCTTGAAAATGTCAATGTTTGACTTGATATTTTATGTCAAGAGTTTAATTCCTCGGATATATATTTCTAACGAGGTATCATGTGCATCAAATGAAGATCGTATGCCGAAGTTATGATCCCAGGAAATTGATGTAGCAATTTACCCAAAGGGGGCCCATAGTTTGGTGTTTCATCTCCTAGGGTTCGATTTTTGGATGTTTAGGGTTTTCCATTGTTTCTCAATAATAAATATGCCTTCGAGCCTCATTTATTAATAAATAGGCCTCAATAATAAATAGTCGTCACATCTCTTCTCAGAGATACGCTACTAGTGCCCTAGCTAGTTTATTTCCATTATGTCTGTAAGCATATTTCACTTATGTGATATTAATGAAATGAAGTATTATTTCTACCCCATCTATGAATTTATGTGTATTTATGTATTTTATTTCATTCTTGCATAAGTCTGAATCATTAATTTCACAAAGATCCAAATTTATGGTTGCTACATAAAGAAAATATAAGCATTGAATTAATAAATGATAACTTCTCCAGGTAATTTTAAGTAGGTTTTATGTTATAGAGTTTCCTCTCTAATATTATTCCTCATTTCAGTTTTACGAGTGGTGGAAATACTTACTTTCTCGTGAACTTATTTTCTTATAAAAGTTTGAAGTTTTGAATTAAAGAGAGCGTAAGTGGAATTTTTTGCAACCTCCATGTATTAATGTTGAATACCAAATCTGAGTAAAGATATTTATTCACACACTATTTTGATTGCAAAGTTAGAATATTTAATCTTCCTTGTGTTTCTTTTGATTTCACATAGAAATACTCTTTAATAGATCTAAGTGCGGGATTATAATAGGCTTGTGAGAGAATTTATTTTAGGGTGAATGGATTTTTAGTATTTTCATTTGCTCAATTTTGTTAGAAAGCAATAAATAGGTTTCTAGTTAATTAGTAGCTAGCGTTTGCATCTTCTCTTCAATCAATGTTTACTCTTTAATTTCTAATAATTAGAGTTTTTCCTTTCAATTATCAATAAATAGGGTTTGATTTTCGGTTGTTAATTAGGGTTTTACTTCAATGTTTATGGATTGTAGGATTGGTGTTTTCAATAATTAAGTTTTTTCTCTTTATAAATGTTATTTCAGTGGAGGATTAGAACAAAGGATTGGCTGGTGTAGGAACTGAAGGTGTGAATAGTTTCGAGACAAATTAGGTTTTTATTTTTCAAGTAACACATATTTCTAAAATTTGGAAAATTTCTATTACAAGGCCTTCAAAAACATTCATTCTTTTGTAAATCACCATATTAAATTAATTTAAGATAAAAATAATTTTAGGAATGTCCAACTAGTTAGAGACCATGAATAGGTCAAACATGGGGTTGTTAGGTACAATAATATCAATTCACTATATGAGTATGAAAGAAAACTCTTAGAAACAATTTATTCAAGTTAAATCATATTAGTATGTCTCACATCCAAGAAAGATATTATAGTTATGGATAACATAATAGAGTCATCGATGTTTAATTTTTGTGTTAGACGACTCTAACCCCCTTTCCCACAACGTGGGAGACAGTTTTTGATCAAATAATGGTGAGGATATTAGTGTAAGTGGAAAGGAGGTGCCTCTCTTACATTTCTTTGAAACTAGTCTACTAGAAGTTTAATAAAATGTTTTTGTGCTAAATTTTCTACCCCTTCAAGCC
The DNA here is from genome assembly GCA_034641835.2 of Pinus albicaulis. NCBI lineage: Eukaryota > Viridiplantae > Streptophyta > Pinopsida > Pinales > Pinaceae > Pinus > Pinus albicaulis. The sequence continues at coordinate 1,136,910,297 of CM076583.1, read as the reverse complement.
TTTAAGTAACAATAATGAGGAGGTGATAATTCTTCTTTACAACATCCATGCATCCACTATAAAAGCTAGGCACTATTGATCTATGCATTTCAAGAAGGTTGGGTATCATTGATATATCTCCACTCAAAGCCAAGTACATTGAATGATATTTCTTAAATGGGTATTCAATTCATTCCATTATGATGGACACTGACACAAATTGAAGTAAACAAGAATTAGTGGTTGTTGAGAGCCCATATACATAGACAAGTAAGTAGTGGAAGCAAGGGTTTTCAAAAAATAGTACACTTGATGGCAGTCTGGATATTTATCTCTCCTTGTTAACATTGTCAAAAAATACTAATGGTCCTAATGTAATAGTGCCAACCTATTGTACAAAAAACCCTGATTGACCATTACTTTCACCAAGAGGAGAAAATGATAATAATTGATAATGGGGAATAAATAAATGTGAAACACAAATTATGGATTTTAGTTGAAATTTATATAAGTCCTCATGCTCTTTAATTATTAAATACTTAATGTAACTACTAATAAATTATCCTTAATATATTAAATTTGAATATTAAATATGTATTAAAAGTTATTTAACTATTAAACATGATTTTCCATGTGGTCTAAATAAACCACTTAAAACACATTATCAATAAATTCTAATTAGTTTTGTAAAGTATGCATCTTTATTTACATTAAGAGATTTATTTGAAAAATATATTAGATTTATAAACTTGTATCAATACATATAACTAAATGGAATACGATAAATAGCTTCAGGTCTTGTTAGCTTCTATGAGACTATTTTAAGTACAAATAGTTTATTGAATAGTTGAATTTTACAAAATGTTAATCTTGATGGGAAAATCATGTCGTATGGTGGAAAAAAGTTTAAATATGTTCATTTATGATGCAACTCTTGAGTAATAGTCTAGTTTTTTCCACAGGAAAAATCATAGCTTTTATTAATGTAAATAAAAGCTACATGGTGTATATCCAAAGTGCATATGTTGATCATCATGTAGCTGCCATATAGATAACTGAGAGTAATAGGAAAATATAAATACATCTTCTATGTGTCGCAAATATACATATTGTAGAACAATATAACTTCTCCATAAGAAGTATGATGGATATAGATACAAAAACTATAATCAAAAGAGTAAAATAAAAAACCAGCAGTTGTCTCTAAAGGGGGCCATCCCCCCTCCTGTGAATAGGAGCAAATGGTATGTGAAATTATTGACAATATGCATGCGCATTCCGCTCCTGTACCTCCATGTGTGCAATCAACAGGTGCGTCGCCTCCTTGGAAAGGAGGTCGGAAATTGTGTTCCTCTCCCTGAAAATGTGCCGACATGAAATAGGATCAAAATGGGATTTGAGCAGTAGAGTTTCAGCCAAAATATTCTGCAGTGTGTGTGTGTGACATGTCGTCAGATCGTTAAACCAGTCAATGACAATCTTGGAATCACCGAATATTTGTAGAGCATGTATTTTTTTAGTGATGGAAAACTATAGGAGGTACAAGAGAAAGGAGAGTTATGCAAAGTTTTTTGTGGCTTGGTCAAGTCCAATCTTGAATTTATAATAATTATGTGGTGAGTGATGAAGAATAAATCCACCACCACAACCATGAGTCTATGTAGATCCGTCAAAATAGGCCCATGGGAAGGAGTAATTAATGATATCACGGGATATGACACAGGGGTGTGGGGGAGGTGGATCATCAGGTATAAAGTGATAAATGGAGATGATGTGGGTAGAAAATGAGGGCCAGTGATGAGGGACGTCATGAAAAATGGTCCAGTTGCGGGCCATCTAGATGCTCCAACAGATATGGATAGGTAAATTCCGTAGCTTGTGGGGAGAAAAATCATTCCACCAATGGTCCCAAGCATAAATAAGGGTGATTCCATCCAAATGATCATTATGATGGATGGAGGAGTGTATGATTATACAGAGTTCAAGGGTACTAGGACAATGAAGAAATAGATGCAGTGTATCTTCAGCTGCCATTTTGTAAAGTGCAGATCTGTGCAAACCAGAGTATGTTCTTTTCTGTAAATTGGCCCCGGTATGAATTTTATCAGTGAGGATACACCATATGAGAAGCCTTGCTTTGGCAGGTCCTTTGAGTTTCCAGATATTGTGCCACCATGGATTGAGAGGTTCAGGCCTGTTTGCATGATAGATATGTGAGCACCCTTCTTTGGGTGTATACAAACCCTGCTTAGATATGGTCCAAATAACTTCATCCTCCCGATCCCGTAATCTGACACGGGTCTCTCTCAAGGCTTCCAAATAATCTGACCAAATCTCAGTCCATTGTAGGTGAAGCTATAATGCCGATGATCAAGCCAGCCTTGCGAGAAGAGTGTGGGTCGCTCACAATTGGTAATTTGATTAAGTATCAGGTAACCGGCTTGATTGAGGAAGCCAATAAGTGCCTGCGGGAGGAGATTTGCATTGCCACAACCCACCCATGTATCATAGCTAATGTCAACCCTGATTCCATTGCGAATTCACTAGGCGAAGTCATCCTTGACAAATCTGATAGAGGATATGACAACACGGCAGATAGTAGAGCAACAAGGGTGGTGCACAAGAGGTTATCGTATCCATTCAAGGAGGGTAAGTAGATGAATGTATTTCTGAATATTCAATGATAATCTAGTTAATATTCATTATGAATTAATTAATCCATGGTTTAATAGAAAACATATTTTTTACATAGAGTTTTCTTTTAGAAATAACAATGTCACATTTATGCATTCATATTAAACCACATGATAGGTAAATAAAAATCAATCAATGGTTTATTGACTTATCAACTTATATGGAATGATTGTATATAAAAGTAATTGATTTAAAAATGCATAGTTAGAAAAACTTATCGATTGAAAATAGAATAAACCACTTAGAACTCATCATCGATAGATTTTAAATTATTATTTTTTCTAAAAAAATGTATTTAGTTACATTTAGAGCTTTGTTTCAAAAATATAATACTTTTATAACCTTGTATCAATGCATATAACTAAATAGAATTTAATACATGCTTTATGTCTAGTTGGCTTTTATTATTTCAATTAGAAATGATTTATTTATGAATTGAAATTTACAAAATGTTAATAGGGATGGGAAAATGAAATGGTGTATGTTGTAAAAAGTTTAAATACATTTATCTATGCCTTATTTCTTAAGAGAACTTGAGGAATCTACACAATATTCATTATCAATTAATTATTTCATGTTTTGTTAGGAAAAATATTTCATTTTAGATGGAGTTTTATTTCAAAAAACAGTGTCGCATTTCTACACTTATATTAAACTTCATGATAAGAAAATAAAAGTTGATAAATGGATTTATATATACCACTTATAACTTATTATCCATTACTTCTAATTTCTTCTATAAAAAATATATATTTATTTATATTAGGATCTACATTTCAAAAATACATCACATTTATAAACTTCCATTAATTCATATAACCAAATAGAATACAATAAATAGCTTCGAGTCATGGTAGATTCTATGATATTATTTAAATTACAATTAAATTATTTAAGAATTGAAAATGAAAAAATGTTTAAATGGATGGGAAAATAAATTTTTTATGGTGCAAAGAGTTTAAATACAACCATTTATGATCCATCTCTTTAATTAATCTATATGGCCCACTTAACACCTTTTTAATTAATTTTTCCATGTTTTATTAAGAAGAGAATTTGGTTTTACATGGAGTTTTATTTTTAAAAAATGCAATATGAACTTAATACTCATTAAGCTACGTCTTAGAGAAATAAAGGGCAATAAATGGATTCAACATTAACTTATATGCGATAAGATGATCATATACACAAATAATTGATTTAAAAAATAAATAAATTAATTATGGATTAAAAATCGAATATCTTACAATCTAAGGAGTTTGAAGTATTCACCTATGACACATCACCCATTAGCTTAAATAGTCCACTTAATACTTAGCTATTATATATCACATTTATACACTCATATTAATGGATATAAATAAGTAAAAATCAATAATATAATTATGGCTCATATGACATGATTTCAGTTTATTTTAAAAAAATAATCATCCTCAAATAATGTTATTATATGCCTTAAAGATAAAAAATATCAAATACATAATTTTTCTATGATAGCGTCCAATGAAACCTTGACAGTCCACTTATCAATCATTATCATTAATTATATGTTTCTTTTAGAAATGAAAATTTATTTATAATAGACTTGTATCTGAAAAATTAAATATTGCATTTATGCATTCATATTTATGCATTTTATTGGTAAAAGGTCAACAACTAACTTTGAGTGTTGTTGATTTTCCATATGATATGATTTTAATTACAACCATTAATTCATTGAAGCATATAAATTTATGTAAAATATGGATTGAGAAATCACATATCTTATGCTTCGATAAGTTCAAATCATTTACCTATGACACATTTCCCATTAGCCTAAATAGAGAATAGTACATCTAGCATTTATCAAGTACATTATTATAATTTATTCAATAAGAATTGCACTTTTGTTTGCAATGAGCTCTATTTCAAAACATATATTTCACATTATATATGAGTATTATGCATATAAGTAAATAGAAGTAAAAAAAAATGCATGCATGCCTTGATGGTTTTTGTAAGATGATTTCAGTGGAAAATAATTCATTTAATTAGAACACACACACACACACATATTATCAAAAAAAAAATTGATACAACAAAGTCATTACAAAAATAATTATAAATTATAATAGAAATATATAATAATATAATTGAAAATTCCCATTGTAATTTCTTTAATTTCCTTTTTTATAAATAGAAATTTCTGATTTTTTTCCTCAAAAAAAAATATTATATTCCAAAAGATATAAAATCATACAAATTGATTCAGAAAAAGCTATGTTGAAATTGCATTAAAAAATTCGAATGTACTTGTGAAAAAATGCATAAAGAAAATTATCTCCATCCACTACAATGAGATACATGTTCTATTAAACATTCGAATGTACTCATGTTCCTCTTTCATATGATGAAGTTTCCTAAGAAAGGGGAATAAAACCTGCATAAGCCAAGTATCTTGCTCTTTTCCTGTATAGCCTTTTATCAATATTTCGGTTTGATCGATATCTCATGAATTAAGAAGTATGATTTGTTGTATCTATTAGAAATACATTTGATTCTTCATAATTATCTCCATATTGGGACAACACATTAGTCAACCTTTTCTCCTAAAATTGTAATGTCCTCCCCGCTTCTAATTTTGTTTGCAAATGGCAATGAAACCCATTCCAAGCGGATTTAAATTCCTCTATATCAATATTTGATATTTAAAGTACTTCTCGGATGTACTTGTCAATGACATTTAATTTCCATATTGGAACATCATAATTTTTTAAGCAATATTTTAATAGTTATGAGTGAAAAGGCCTTAAAAAATATGATCTTTCACTGAACTGTCAATCTAGTTCTCTTTGTATATAACAATTTTGTTCATTTTTGGGGTACGATTGGAAGAAAAATCCTTCTATTTTGACTTATAGTAATGCCCATTTGCGTCTGCAAGTGCACTGTACTGACATGCATGAGATTAACATATCTCCACTTCAACACTTTATTTCTTAAGGATATAAAAACCTAACATTTCAAAAATGATGTTATTATTTATTATGAATTAATGGTAATCACAAATTATAATTACAATGGCCCTCGTAAAGTGCAAAAACTAATGATATGTTTACTTTATACATACAAACTAATAAGCAAGTCTTAAAGGATTACATTGACCCGCCATTTAAATCATTGATTTTAAGAATTATAATGATTTTGTGTAATTTCTACTGAAAGATATAATTACAATGGTTGCAATTAAACAAACTAATTATATATTACTTTCCACATGTAATATAATATAATTTTTAAATTTCAAACCTACTTAATTATACGCTAATTTCTAGAGTCTCTACTTTAGCTTTTTTAGATGCTTCTTTTAGTAAAGATTCTATGTCAATTATTGGTGCTACATACATCCTAATATAGTTTTTAAACTTATATGAAAAAAAACTTTATAATAATGCAATGAACCATCTTTTGCATTACTAATTTCTAAGAGGTATAATGATAACTTAAACCACAATTCAAAAAAATAATTTTAATGATCCAATTCAAACAAATAGACCAATTTCTATTAATTTTTACATACAATATAATCCATTGTAAATATTTCTATAGCATGGGAAATTTTGAGACAAAAAAATTAAACAACCATTCAAATCAATAATTGTTATCAATACAATAATATCTCACAAAAATAAAGATTTTTATTTTATTTTATTCTACTTATGGAAAACCAAATGAACAATTCTTTTATTAATATTGTGAAATAATAGTCAACTTAAATTTAAAAGGGCTACAAAATATAGTAATAATTGATGATGTCGTACATATTATGACATGAAATAGATGCCAATCATCATAAGGAACTATTACATGTGATTGAACATCCTTCAAAATAGCTCACACATATGTTGCCTTGTTGCGTTTATTCAACATTCTCCATAGCTCATCTATCAACCAATTATTCTCTTGAGTTGTTCCAATGAATGGAGGGGCAAGAAATTTCCCACACTTTTTTCAATGATTTATTGCGTATACCTTTTGTTGGATTGTCAATGGCCTTATCATAAACATAATTTTATCTTGTAATTTTTTTGAAACCAATTTTTTTATAAATATTTTTGTGTTTTGTTGCAAATATGTTTTCAAAATTGCAATTTAAAAATATTCATTTTTGAAACACACTTCAATTTTTTTTTTCTTCATGTGGATGAATCCAAATTAATTTTTTCTCTATTGTGTAATCTGCATCAGTTCCCATTTTCAAAATATGTCCTTTGTTTTTTGCTTCACCATCAATGCTATGATAAAAAATGTCCTTTAATTAAAAAATAACTAATTTATTTTCAGTTATTTGGGCTGCAATACAATAAAAATAGTCTAGTCAAACCATTTTATTCTTGTTACAAAAATTACCAAAAAATATCGAAACAATATACTTACCATGATCGACTATTTATAGATAAAACAATCGTCTCTTCCTACTTCACAAAACCTGGAGTTAAAAATATAAAATCTTCAATTAAATATGATCAAATTGTGTAATATAATATATATTCGATATAAAATTGGCAATTAAAGAAAATAATTAGCAATGTAACCTACGAAATAAACACACACACACACACACACACTTTTAACATTATTTTGGTTGTTAGTTTTGTTATTTTTATTTTTTCCTATAATAAACATATGCAATGCTATGGTATTAGAAGCATTAAAATTTCAATAATAATAAGAAAAAAAATATAAGTAATAAGTACCTAATATGGCATTATCTTCATAAGTATAACTTTGCACCTCATCATTTTTGTTCTCTTTATTTGTCTCTACATTAAACATATAAAATAGTTTGAATTGTGAAAATGAATAAAAATAGTTAAATAATAAGTAAAACAAGTGCGCAAATTATAAGTACCTCATATTATATCTTGTTCTTGATTATAAGTTTGTTTCTCAATCTTCTGATTATTGTCTTTATTCTCATTATTTGTCTCTATAATGTACAATGAATATGTTACAAATTGTGACAATGATTAATTGAATAGAATAACAAACAAAATAACAAACAACAATGTTCATGTTAACTACCTAATATGATATAATCTTATTTGATTATAGATTTGTTTTATTTTATTGATTATAGATGAATAAAAGCATTAAACAACTATATAAACAATTATTCATCTTTAATCATCCATATAATATTTTAGTATTGGTTTTAGTTTTGTGTGACATTACCTTGGTCATTATATAATTTCTCTTTAAATAATTTAGAATATATATATATATATATATATATATATATATATATATATATATATATATATAGAGAGAGAGAGAGAGAGAGAGAGAGAGAGAGAGAGTAATACCCATTACATGGTCATTGTCTTGATTAATTCCTTTCCTCTTATAATTCCATATAATAGACATCCAAAAATGTTATAAATTTTAAAATTAAATAAATTTAAAAGTAATAAAGAAATAACCAAAAATTTTATGTACCGGGTATGATAACATCTTCTCCTCTTATTTGCATCTCTCAAATTCTTTCAACATCATGCACTATATTGATTTTTTTTTCCTTCCCACTTTCATCATTCCCTATTTCATAATATCCATCATTAGTAATTGTAGTAAACATTTTGAAAATTAAGAAATTTTAACAAAATAGTATCCAAATTATTATAAGAAAAACAATAAAGAAATTGTAGTACCTGAATTTTCCTAGAAGCTAATGGATCCTGGGTTTGATAGTTGAAAATATTTGTAACTATTAAACATTACTGTCTTTTATGACTCTATATTCACAACACATGAAATTCTTCTTCTATATGTACAAAAAGCCTTGATTAAATCCCCCCCCCCCCTCCCGCATAAAGAGAAATAACCACTTTTTCATCACTACATTTTTTATGCTTTTCCAATAAATCCATCTAGGAATCATAATCTATCTCATTTTTATCAAGTGTGTCTTCAAATATGTGAGAGTATTTTGAAGCCTCAAAGATTTTTAATTCTAAATTATAGAAATGTATAGTCAAAACTGTATGATAAATATAACTATTTTGGGACTTAAATTTATAAATTCCACTCGTCATTTTATATTTGAACTTGGATTTATTTATGGAAATTTACAAAGTTTGATGAACATCATTACAAAATCCAAGTTCTACTAAGAGAACTGTAGTAAATTCATTCAACTCATTTTTTCGATAATAAATAAAAAAAATTCATATAATAGCCCTTGTGGAATGGTTATTTTTTCAAAGCCAATGTATCCAAAAAAAACAAGGTCAGTATGTAAAACTAGCTTCAATTGACATTGAAAAGAGTGAAAAAGTGTTGACAAGAGATCAGGCCCCCCAAAATGACAACCAAATTCAAAATTGTTGTCAACATGTTGAATGTTTGTTGATCCATTTATCATTCTGTCAAGGACTCCACATGCTTGTTTATAAAGGGAATCTATCTTTGTTTTCCATGTTCCTTTTACATAAGTAGACCTCGCCATAGTGTTGCCAAAATTGGAAAGTATGATATCGTTAATTTCATAATTCTCAAGAATATTGAATGTGGTAAGATTCTTATCATTCAATTTCTCATCAGGACTTTGACAATATGTAACCATTGCATCTAATATTGTTCTGTTGGTTTTCAATTTAGAACAATAATCTCTTAATTTTATCGCATTTGTTGGATTATTAGGTGGAACAAAAAACAAAATGGTTCCATCTAATAACTTATTTACCACTGAAGTAATTTCTACCATGGTTAATCCTTGAAGCGAACGAAAAGTAGTCATTGCCAAGTTGTGTAGACTATTCTTCTTGTAGTTCTCAAAATCGGGTTTTCTTGGAGAACACTTTAATGTGCCTAGTTGGTAACAATTAAAGATAGTGTCCCACTTATCCCAAATATCTTGATTAAGATATAAGAGAATTTTTTTATCGGAAATTTTTTTAATTGGACAGTCGAAGAAGGAGCACATCATTTCATGATCAAAATCATAAAATAATACATATAAAATAATAAAAATTTATTGTAGAGATGAAATTAAATAAGGTATAAATTAATGAGAATTCATTACAAATATGAGAAAATATGACACATTATCCAATTTAATCATTTATCTAAAATAAAAAGAGACACGAGAATTTTTTTTTAAATGAAAATAAAATAAAATAACATACCTTGTCTTGAGTTTTCTTAGACAATCCAATCCTCCTTTTCTTTAGTTTGTCATTGGCAATTAAGAAATGTCTTGCACAGAAGACACAATCAATAAACGGAGTTTTTTAGAATACCTTATTGGAAGAATTTATTTGACAACAAATTAGAATCACCTTAGTTGGTTCAACTGATGGATGCAAGAATGAAGCATTACATTTTTCATATTTTTGTTTCGCCTCCATAGTTACATTATATTTAGGATTTGTTAAAATTTCTTTCATTGCTTAAATGGTGTGTTGACCATAAACTATCCAGAAATTGATATTCTTTGCATCTACATTCGTCTCATTTATAATTTTGATAGAGTTCACCAATTGATCAGACTCATTGATGTCAAATGGAATCAGAAGAGCATCAGGCAATGAGGTTTGAAATTTCTCTAGGAATGTTTTCACTAATACTTAAACATTTAGATCATCCCATGCTCTCAATTTTAACACTTTGGGGGCTTCTATACATCTTACAACATCCACCTTTCTACTATAGGTGTTTGAAAATAGAGAGCAATGCTTGAAAGCTTCATGATTTTCATCACATTGATCTTCAAGTTTTGTTGTCTCAGATTCAACTTTCATAGCTTTGTGAAATTTTGTGGTAGGTTTGAAATCACTTTCAATAATATTCTCTTCTAATTTAGATAAATATACTCTTCTCAAAGGAAGTAAATGAGAATCGAGTTTATCATCAGGTAATTTTTCCAGAAGTTTACCTTTTTGTTGTAAATAAAGAAGTACATATGATGTTTTTTTACATTTTACATCGAGGTATCTTAGAACGGTAGTGAGGCATTTTAAAATATCTATGTAACTATTCAATCCAGATCTAAGAAAACTCTCATATTTATCAAACTTAAACATTGAATTCTTTATCGTATTTTGTGAATCGTTACATGAAGCTTCAATCAAATCTGGTCTAAATTTTGTATACTCGACTTGACCAGAAATTAATTTTACTTCATTTTCTTTAATCACTTCCACTTGAAAGTCGATGTCATTTTCATTGTAAGCATAGAAATTAATAATTATTCCTAATATCTCAGGTTATTTTCCATCTATGGATCCAAATAGGTACATATCAGGATACATATTCATGGGATTTTCTATCTCGACATACCAATATTGCACAAACTCATATTTATTAGATATGTTTTATTTTTTACTCATTTCAAAGGTAGCAGTTGAAGGTATTATTGATACGACCGTTTGAGTTTATTTTTTATTTTTCTTAAATGATGACTGTAAAATTTCACTTGCTTTCGTGCCAACCAATTTTGCATACAAAAATAAAAAATTATTTGCATAAATCAAAATGAAATTAAAATTTCAAATATTGTCATCTAATGTTATTTTAAAATTGATAAGACCACCTAATTTAACCCTTTATAAGAGAGTATACATAAAATACAAAACAATCACACCAATTGAAGGAGAGATTGTTTGCATATCACTTATTTTTCATTTTCTCTTCACTCCTTTACATGGAATGTTAGGGACACGAGATTCCACAGCTTATGAAAAAGAATAAATAAATAAATAAATTATGGAAGGCATGAAGTACAAAATTTTATTAAACACCCTCATAATACACTATTTTCATTTACATACACAATAATAAAGGAGTACATGTGTTATGCAAGTTTACTATATGACACCAAAAGTAATAACCTAGCTTTAGGAAAAGAAAAATTATAAGAGAGTATACATAAAATATAAAACAACCATACCAATTGAAGGAGATTGTTTTTACATCACTTGTTTTTTGTTTTCTCTTCACTCCTTTACTTGGAATTTTAGGGGCACGAGATTCCACATCTTATGAAAAAAAAAAAAAAAATCAATCATGGAAGGCATGGAATATAAATATTATTAAACAACCTTATAATACACTATTTTCATTTACATACACAATAATAAAGGAGCACATGTGTAATTCAAGTTTACTATATGACACCAAAAGTAATCACCTAGCTAAAGTTGTTAGGAAAAGTAAAATACCCATGTTTCTATGGGTTTTCCACATTAAAAATCCACTCCTAGTGTTATTTGCATGGGTTTTTGTGAAAAAGTGGATCTTTAATGTGGAAAATCCAACTAACATTGTGTATTTCAATTACCCTATCAATATTAGGTAGGATATTATTCAATAATAAATCAAAGTTCATTAAATTGTAAAATTCATACTAGAATTTTGTCAAGTTATTTTTAAATGAATATAAAATAGATTTTTAGAATCTCACATTTTGTATCATAGTTCTTAGAATCTGCAAACATTTGTAAGAATTTATAATGATAAAATTTTAAATGAATTAAAAACAATATGAATTAATATTCTATAGCATCTCATTTGATACATATGTAAAAAATCAAAGAAGCTCAAAGCATATGAATGTTTTCTTAAAAAATAAGGATAACATGATCTTCACTAATCAACGATCATTTATTAGCAACCATTGTAACAAAGTAAAAACTAATTTTAAAATTGTCATACAATTTAAATATTTTGGTGTTGTATTTGGTGAACTTCCTTTTTCCTTGGATGATTCCTTTGAATTCCCATTAGCTTCAGGGTCCATGGTTTCTAAAAATAAAGTAATAAACTATTATCATAGTCTCAAATTATCGAAGAAAATATGAATTTATAAATACTACCACTACTTGCATCATTGCATGTGTAACAAAATGAACAAAAACAATAACAAGTGTATAACTCACAATAATATCTAATCATGGTATTTATTGGAAAAGGGGTGCCACCCATAAATAATTTATTATGTTCTTTTAATTGTGTCTATAAGAAATATAACACCTGCTAGCTTTCCTTCTAGCACAAGCATAAGCATGTTATAAAAGACAACAATACACTGTGAATAAATAAAAGAAATAGTAGATACTATAACAAAACCATATTTACACAAAAATCATCTTTTATAGTCATGTATATTCTTAGTTTTCTCTAGAGACCCTAAAGCGGCAAACACATTGAAGAATTGTTTCTATCACATACAAGAGATTGCCAACAACATTGCATTGTAAATTAAATCTAGTACGTGATAAAATTCCTTCTATCACAAACACAAAACATTGTAAAAAAAAAGCCATTGCAGCAATAATATTTCCTAGGGCATTTCCATGCTTGCGAAAATGTCTTTATTTTTGAAGACAATGAGGTTTTAGTCCATGCCTATGTAGATCATTGTTACAATATAAGAAATCATAAAACCTAAAATGATTAGAAGGCCCTTTGTATGGAATATGTGGTGTAAAAATGAAATATGGAACAAATAGAAGCATGTTTCCAACTAAAACATTACCTTGTGAGAAAAATTATTCTATATTACCCTTTATCACAAACACAAACACATTGTTAATAAAAACGCTGCAAGGTGAAAGAAATCTAACGCATATTAAATTTAATTTTAGCATAAAACAAAACACATAGCAACATTATATGGTAAAATAAATATAGCATGTGGTATAATTACTTCTAGAAAAAACATGAGAACATTTCCAACAACAATATTGCAAATTAAATGAATCACATGCTAGATTTGTTTCTAATAAATACATGAGCACACTACCAATAACAACATTGGAAGGTGAAATAACTTTAAGCATGTTATATTTCCTTCTAGAAGAAATAAAATCACATGTAAGCATTGCAAGATGAAGTAATTTAGCGTGTGCTAGATTTACTTCTAACATAAACATAAGCATCTTTCCAATAACAACATTTCAGCAGGGTAAAAGGAAATCTAGCACATGCAAAATATCCTTACAGCACAAACATAAGAAAATAAAAATATTGTATGCTTAAAGAAACCTAATAGATGTTGGATTTACTTCTAGCATAAACACAAGGATATTACCAATCAATTCATTGTAAGGAAAAAGAAATCTAGCACACACAAGATTTTCTTATAGCACAAACAAAAGCACATTTCCAATAATAACATCGTAAGGTGAAATAAATCTAATGCACGCTATATTTCATTCTATCATAAACAAAATAACATAACAACATTGCAGGGTGAAAGAAATGTGGCATATGCTAGATTTACATCTAGCAGAAACACAAACATATTTTCAACAACATTGCAAGAAAAAATAAATCTACTATGTGCTAAATTTCCTTCTAGCATAGAAATAAACACATTTCCAAATAAAACCATTTCAAAGCATTAGATTCCCTTATAGCATAAATAACTAGATTGTAAAAAATAAGATGGAATTGTGAAGAAAATATAACACATACTAGATTTCGTTCTAGTACAAATTCAAAAACATATTGCCAACAACAACATTGTTGGGAAAAAAAAATATAACACGAGTTAGATTTATTCGTATCAGAAACATAAGCACATTGAAAATAATAACATTGCAAGGTGAAAGAAATCCAATGCATACTATATTTCCTTCTAATGGAAACATTATCACATAACAACATTGTAGGGTGAGAAAAATTTAGCTTGTGTTATATTTACTTCTAACACAAACATAAAAATATTTCTAACAACAACAATGCAGGACAAAAAAAATCTAACACGTGTAAAATTTCCTTTTATCTTAAACACAAAGATGTTACTAATAACAACATTGCAATGTAAAATAAATATAACATGTGCTAGATTTTCTTTTAGCGCAAACACCAGCACATAGCAACATTGTAGAGTGAAAGAAATTTAGCAAGTGCTAGATTTATGTCTACCAAAAATGCAAGCATGTTTCCAACAACATTGTAGAGTATAAGAAATAGAGCATGTTATCAATGGTCTTCCAACACAAACACAAACACATTTCAAATTGAAATAAATCTAACATGTGCTATATTTCCTTCTAGCACATAACCAAATTTTAGGACTGAAGAAATCTAGTGCATGCTATAGATTAATTTCTATCACAAACACAAGCACATTCAAAGGTGAGGGAAACATAACATGTGCTAGATTTCCTTCTAGCCCAAACATAAGCGGATTTCCAATAACAAAATTATAAGGTGAAATAAATGTAATGTATTTAAGATTTCCTTCTAGCATAAACACAAGCAGACAAGCACATTATAAGGTGAAATAATTCTAGTGCATGTAAGATTTACTTCTAGCACAAAAAAAAGCATGTTTACAACAGCAAAATTATAGGGCAAAGGAAATATAACATGTGCTAGATTTCCTTACAGCACAACAAAATCACATTATAAGATGAAACAAATCTAGCACGTGATAGATTTCCTTCTAGCACACACATAAGAAAATAAAAACATTGTAGGGTTAAATAAATCTAACACACATTAAATTTAATTCTAGCACAAGCTAAAGCATATTTCCAATAACAACATTGCAAGAAAAGAAATCTAACATGTGCTAAATTTCCTTCTAACATATTCACATGCATATTTCCAATAAGAACAAAGCAAGGTCAAATAATTTTGCATATTTCCTTCTATCACAAACAACCAGATTTCCAACCACAACACAACATTTTGAAACAAATCTAGCACATGCTAAATTTACTTCTAGCTCAAACACAAACACATTGTCAATAAAAATGTTGCAAATTTAATCCTGATGCGTGCTAAATTTCTTTCTAGCACAAACACAAGCACATAACAAACATTGTTAGGTGAAAAAAATCTAGTATGTGCTATATTTGATTTTAGCAAAAGCTCAAGCCTATTTCAAACAACAACATTATCAATAAAAATAAATCTAACACGTGCTAGATTTCATTCTATCGTAAACGAAAGTGCATTGCGAATAAAAACATTGTAAGATGAAAAAAATATAATGAGTGATATATTTCCTTCTAGCATAAATAAGCACACAATGTCGATAACACCATTGCAAGGTGAAGGAAATCTAACCCATGCTAAATTATCCTAGATCAAAAACATAAGCACATAACAACATGGAAGGGTTAAAGAAATCTAGCTCATGCTAGATCTACTTTTAGCACAAACACATGTATATTTCCGAAAGAAATATTGTAGGGAAAAAATAAATTTATTTTGTGCTATATTTTCTTCTATCATAGATACAAGGCATTCTCAATAGAAACATTGCAAGGTGAAATAAATATAACATGTGATAGATTTACTTTTCGTAGAAAGACAAGCATATTGCTAGCAAAAAAGTTGCATGCCAAAAGAAAAATCGTATCTGTTAAAATTTTTCTAGGATAAAAAAAAACACAATGAAAATAATAACATTACAAGGGGAATGATATATAATGTGTGCTACATTTACTTTTAGCACAAATAACCATATTGTCAACAACAATCTAAAATTAGAAAACTTTCAGGGCTTTGTGGGTTTTTCTACATGAAGTTACATAGAAAATGCAGTAACAAATGATTTGAAAAGGAAACTAATCATGCCAATTTACTCGTATGTAACTCGGGGTTGGGTTCTAGTGGCTTCGTAGAGTACTAACTCGTTTAACACAAGGGTCTGGCCTGATAATGTTGGACCGCTTTCATGGATCTTTAAATCTGATCATGAGAGGACATTGTAAATATTTTTCATTTGGCAATTATTTTTAGCCAACATAATATAAAGTTGGAGCAGAGGCTTGTATATTTAACACTGGTTTTATTAGGTAGCAGTGTAGTGTAGATAAGCCCTTGTTAATATAGCTTGTTTGAGTATGGAGAGCTATTGCTTTTCCATTTTGGCTCTACGCATCTCAAATTCCCAAGAGGTGAATATGTTTCATCTATGGGAGGGGGTGGATGTAGAGGAATATGGGTAAACATGTCAGTATAATGGCCTTACATTATTGTTGCATACAATGGTAATTTGATACCTATAATACTAATGGCCCAAATAATATTTCAGCTACTTCAAATAGATAGCAAATACTGGGTGATATGGGTGACTCCTACAAAAGAAAATAAGAGTTCCCCTATTAGAAACTCCCTTATCATTCTCGTTTATGTTTCTTTGAAATTAAGCATCTCTTTGTGCATTATTTTGAGCTCTATGCTTCTTTCACTGGTTGGACTTAAAAATGGAAATCAACTTTTCAACAATCTGCACAGGTGTATATTTCATGCACCAATCTCCTTTTATGGAACTCCATTTGGGTGAATACTAAATTAGACATCAACTAATCAAAGTGTGGTGAACACATTCATTCCTACACAACCATGAGCTTTGTCTTTTTCATTTATGCAACTTTTGGGGATCATTGTAGTCATGTCTCAGATTTCTTGGTAGGTATTCATTGTGTTTATACCAGTGGGTTCAACTTGTATCTGGTATCATCAATACTACATACCATCAACCAAGGAAGTGGCTCCATTGTCATTAGTTTTTAGAGCTCCAATCGTACAAAATTTTGGAGAATCAATCTCTGGAGAAGCCACCTTTAGAATTTTTGACCAGGAGTCTTGATTCATGGAGAGAAATCACTGGTTGATTGATATGTATACTAGACCTACTCTCCATAATGTTCGGGCCAACTCATGGCTTAGTATTCTGATGTATTTGCTATCAAATCTTGCATTTGTATTCTTTGTAATATTCTTAATGGAAATTTACAATGATAAGCAAAGAATGCATAGTAAAAAAAACCAACACACAAAATTTGAAACACATTAAACACCCAAAAATATCCATAAAATGCATTGAGGTTAGCCATTCTATTAATATAAATGTTGGGTACAAAGGTAAGATAAAAAAAAATTCACCTAGGCTTTCCCAAGGCAACCTAACAATGGCTAGGTGCTAAAATAAACTACTCTAACATGAAATGTGGTTGTCCCCAAAAATATCTCTGCTAACCCTGTGAAAAACTTCATTTTTTTCTGCAAACAATGATTGTTAGGGTCTCCTTTGGTGCTCAAAAAATTCTGGGAAATTAACCTCGAGCTCTCCTCCAATAACCCATAAAACCCCACGAAGTAATCATCCAAATGTTGATCTCAGAATCTCGGTCCAATTTCCCCTAGCTCCTCTAGTTGTTGGCTGAGTTGGGACCCCTCTTTGACCCCTCAAATCTACACAGAAAATTATGCCAAAAATTTTCTGAGATCCTTGTTAAAAACCCAGAAAAAAATAGAAAAGGCTTGCTCTAGTTTTGGCGCTCCAAAATTGACCTCAAAATGCTTGACCCTCCTCCATAAGTACAAAATGTAACCTGTAGCAGATGTTTGGCTTGCTGCTCCACCAAAATATTAGATAATCCCCCACGATTTCCCCTAACCTAATTCCAAACAACCCCAGCTCCTCAATTCCTTTCACAAACGAATTGTTGGCTTTGCCTCATCAACTCCTCCAAGAGCCCTTGTGTACTTTCCCCTCTTTGTATCATTGGAGTGTCTATAACCTCACCAATCATTTTGCATGTGATTCCAACACCTTCATGATAGTTATAGCTTCCCCATAGCTGGCCAAGATCATGCTTTGATACCATTTTAATATTCCTAATGGAAATTTACAATGATAAGCAAAGAAATCATAGTAAAATAAACAAATGCACATAATGTACGACACATTAAACACCAAGAAATCTCCATTAACTGCGATGAGCTAAGCCATTTTATTAATATAAATGTTTGGTACAAAGGTAAGATAAAAAATCATGCACTATGGTGTTCTAAATACCAGGCGTATTTACCATGGTATTGGCCCATAGTAGTGAGTGCGACAATGGATATTTGATCCCATCAAATAATACCATCGACATTACTAAGGGATTGGCCTAAGGTATTGGCTAAGGGCTAAGCTATATGAGGAGATGGATATTAAAGTGATAATTATGTATGTAATGGGTTATTAATGAATGGTTTGATCTGAAATAAGTGTGCACTATGGAGTATAATGATGGATCATATCTAATAGATCTGAAATGACTACAAATTGATTAATCTGGTTATGGGTTGATAGATATGTGATGATAATTTTATGATGTGTATATTTTACAGTGTCTGCCGAGATTTGGGTTTGATTGATTTTTTTGTGCAATAAACGTATGATTTAGTACTTACAGATATGTACACAATTTTTCTTCAGAAATATTGCGTACATACACGGATCTGATTATGTGGAGTTGCGTATCGATTTTGCAATATGGACATATGTGTATGTAGGTATCAACCATGAAAGGTTTGTACATACATAAAAGTGTCTTATAAGGGTCGCATACATATGCTAGGGTTTTGTTGTATGATTTTTTAATGATGTTTGATCTACCTTGTTGTGTTTGATGTTGTATGCCAATGGAGACTTTCATGATGATCTATGTTTGAAAGTGGTGGTTGAGGTTCGACTCATTATGTTATGAAATGTTGAATATTAATTTTTATCACTTTATAATTTCTGAGGTTGTAAAAGAAATTAAAGATGTAATTAAAAGACCACTACGGGATTTGGGAATCTAGCCCTTCCAACTCTAGAGAGGAATCTCTTTTTCAGATTTAGCTTTTTTTTTCTGAATAATATTAGGGTAGCTATTAAATTCAGTGTTTTATTGATTGATTCAGATTGTTCTATTTGTTTGGTTTGTTTTGTTGATTAAATTCCTAAATTTCCATTGGGATATGGAGTCAATGACTTAAACTTGGATCTGTTTTAGTTTTTTATAAAGAATTTTAGAGGGCATGGAAGCCAAAATGATTGGATTCTGTAAATTTAAATGAAGAGTAAGAGAAAAGATGAAATAAATTACTATAAGTAGAGAGAAATTAAGAATTCATTTACTTAATTTCACGGGAAAACATTAAAATTATTCAAAGCCAGAATCAAAGTATGTTTTAATACCAATTTTATTCTTCAATTTTTTGTTGAATAATTCTGATCATGAATACATAAGTATGGAAAACAGAGAAAATTAAAACATAAATAGTGAGAGCTAGACTTCACCAACAGTTTAACACAAGAATGCTATGAAAGAGTATTCTTTATTACTATTCAGTCCACAAAACTTGAAAATTTATAGTAGCCTTCTCGGATACAAAAATAAACTCTCTGTACTTCGAAATGAGAGGTATATATATGTTTATTTATAAAAAATCATGTCATGACAGATTAGGATGTATTTTAGAAATATCTAAGAACAAATTACATCTTTTATTACAAAAATATAGGATAAATTGGAACTGATCGAATGTTGGTCATATTTTGGAGGAGGTTGTTGTTGATCTGTCCTTCTAACTCTTGCTACGCTGTTGGTTCTATTGTTGAAGATATAATTACCTTTCTCAGTCAAGTAACTCGCATAGATTGTCCCGCCTTTCTACACTGGCAATAGATAACTTAAGCAATATCTTGTAATCACATTTTCCTTTCTATACTTGACAAAGGTGGGTTTGGTAATAAAATTTTCTTGATCACATTCTAGATACTTAAATCATTTTCCAGTGCCACAGGGAAATTTTTGCCTATTATGCCTCCCTTTATACCGGAAAATTTGGAAGTATCCTTAGCGACAATAGTCAACTTCTTGTTATAATCATCCAAGGTGATTAATTTATCATTTATAAAAAATAAACCTGGAAGCCCTTTCATTTTTATCACTTCAAATCTCTTGAAGAACCTGTTGACACCAATTTCAAGAACTTGGCACTTTTATTCTAGCTGCAACATTAATTTATTCTTAGTTAATATTTTCTTGACCTGTAGTTTTTTCTCAGTTCTATCATCAATTCCAAATTCTTCTAGCTCATACTTGGTTTTGGAATTCAGAAAGCTAACGAGGTGTGGGGCTTCAGTTGCCTTGTCTCGTATATTTTCTCAAGTCTGTATAATTACTTCCTTAGACTTCTGAACCAACTCATTCTATTCAAATATCATTTGAATGGAAGGCCAAATCTCATTCATTGATTTATGGATATCTATCCATATATTATCCTTAGCCTGAGCCAAGGTCTGAGCCATAGAAGCTTCCTTCCCTATCTGTTGTAGTCTTTGATTTAGTCTCTAAGACTTTTTCACTTCAGCCAAATGTGATGTTTCAATCCTTGCTTTCTGGTCTTGTAGGGCCTTCACCTATACTTGTAACATTTTTATTTCTTCTCATTGTATGTACATGTCTTCCATATCCTTTGTCAATTTACCAACACCATCCAGGTCTTGTGTTGGGGTTGTTTTTGATGTAGAAACCCTTGCTGTAGTTGAGTTAGCCATTCATATTTGTGGTATTTCTATAAGAGGTACAACCACAAGTGGGCCCCTAGCTAACTATGCATTATTATCCTCTTCCTTCACTATTTTGTCCATATCTATTTCCATGTTTCTTATTTGTGCGTTCTACTCCATAATCATCTTGAGCATGTCTTATTTTTGGCTCTCTATCTCTCCTACTTCTTTGGTCTACCGATCCTCAGTGGTTGGTAATTTCAACTATTTCCTTAATGCTACAATGTCAGCATTATTCTTCTTGATCAATTCTTATTCCGCTTTAACATTGGGAGGGTCATATCCTATTTTGACGAATAAGCCTTCTAATTATTTCATCTTATTATCCTTTGCTAGAGAAGAGATAATCTCAATCTTCAATCATGGTTGAACATTGGGGAGTGAAAATTGCATTAGAATAATTCATTGCAATATTTGTTAAGGTTGAACATATCATTTCCCCTATCTATTTATGCATCTCCATCTGATCAATAGGATGGATGTCTTTTGTGTCAAAATCGAAGGAATTGTGTTTATAATCTGTTGTTGTTTTTGGATGAGGGATTTGAGCCTGTAAGAATTCCATTTGCATTCTTCCCTTCTCTCTGTTGAAAGATGATAAACGTTTGCTCTCAGAAGTGGAAGTTTGCTTCCAGAATTTAGTATAAGTGTTGTTTTTAAGGAGCCCATTTTTAATCTTTATTTCATTATACTTATCAAACATGCTCTTTTCCTTTTTCCCATGGGTCAAATATGATGTTTGAGATGAGTTTGGGTTCCATTGTGAAACTGATGATGCTTTCGGAGACACTGTAAATAAATTGCTTATTTGTGCGGAAGTATGTGGGCCCTTAAGGAGTATGGTATCATGTCCTTCTCCTTCCTTTATAAAAATATGTTTTAGAATTAGTTTTTCTCTTCTTTCTGTAAATATTAAATTGTTTTGCTAAGACCCGTGTGACTAAAGGGGAGTCTTCTTCCCATGGTCTTTTCTTTGTCTTTTTCTGAGGGGTGGGGGTATTTGAAGTAGATGTAGATATAAGTTGCTCATCTTCTTCTTGTAAAGTGTTCTATTCCCACTCCACCTGATTCATGTATTTCTTAATGTCAGGTATTTTTGTATGAACATATGGATTGGTATTCTGTTCCACCCTTAGCTTCAAAATTAAGAAAAATGGGTCATATGACCATGTGAATATTAAGGAGAACTTCATCTGCTTTAGGAAGATGTCTGCCTCCTCGCCTAATGTCTTGTTGTTGTAAATAAAGGGTCCAATTTCAACCTTTATCCTGAATTGATATTTCTTAATTGCTACAACAAAATGGATTTCATCTGCATTGATCATATACCTAATGTATTATAACGTAAATATTTTCATTGGCAAGTATTTACGCAACTTGTAGGGTGGCAGCTCACACCCATACACTCTTATTTTAGTGTAATTCTGGTACAAGTACTAGTATCTTGTTTTGGTCTGCTCACTGAGATGTAAAATGTTTTGAATCTCCTCACTGACCTTGGGTTCTGCATTACTGGTTAGAGAACATGGGTATGGATGAATGAACTGATCAATATAATCTCTCAACTTGTGTTCCTCTGAGTCTTTCATCGCCAAGGAAGTCCAAAAAATGATTGACTGTGGACTTCCTTCTTCATCTAGCTTTTAAAGTGAAAATGTGAACTTGCCTGCTTGATAAAATATAAACATGTAAACCAAAATTAAAGCATATTTGAAAATTCCTTCAATTAAAAAAGTGAGGAATTGTTCATGGATCCTATCAGTGAGGAATTGGCTAAAATAAAAAAATATAGAGGGATTTTGTTCAATGGAGAAAATGGATAGGAAACCTAGGATAGGTTCATCTACCCATTCGTCAGAATTGTACCCTAAAAAACATGATAGTATGGATATAATCTATTTAGCATGGTGTGGAAACATGGATGAGGGATAGGGCGGATTCTTCTTTGGTAACTGGACATTTTCGGGCAAACAAATTTCAAAATCTTCGCTCTTTGGTAAAAGGTTAATTTCTGGAATAGGTCATTCAAGGATTCCACTGGGAAAGGGGTACTGGAATGGCTTTGGGGGATAGGCAGCATTTGATTGGTGCTTTCAGGGGTAATTATGAACAAAACATCTCCAGTGTGTGCTACGATGGCTCTCTGATTAGGAAAATAACAAGCATGGAATTTGTGGATGAACTCTGTGAAATGCTAAGTTTGAGGGAAAATATAAAGGGGAAAATTAGACTCTTGGAGTCTAATTTAATCAGTTTTATCGAAATGGATGTCGTCGATCCAAAAGTGTAATTCAAATAGATCAAATTCACATTTTTTCTATGCCATCCTATAGTCTTTTTCATTAAGGGGGATGTGGTCGATGTCGACTGCAGGAGAGACTATAAGATCATTTGAATGATAATTATTCTTCTTCTTTGGAGGCATCTTGATAATTCAAACTGTAGGAAAATAGAAGGTGATAGTGGGAGGTTACCAGGAATTCAGTGACAGTTGAATCTTGGAGACAAGAATGTTTATCTCACTGTGTTTGACTGCTTCCTTTGTATGCCTTTGTGAAGTTTTCACTATGCAAGAAGAATTTAGAACAGGGAGAAACGATTGAAATAAGTAAAATTGTAGAAAATTGGTGTAAAAGGGGTGGATGGGAGGATTTTTATGGTGACAGTAGATGTCCATTGGGGGCGCGAGACCATTACAAATCGTAAACAGTAATCTTGGGAGAAATTAATGCACAATGGAAATGGCAGGTGTCATAATCAGCATGGAGGTGATTGTGCAGAGGGTGTTGGAGGGAAACGAAGGTGGGTTGGTGGTTTTCGAAGGGGGCTGAAAGTGGTAAGAAAATTATGGAGGGGGGTGCGAAACAGTGTGGGACTGACACATAATGTGGGAACAGCGTGGGGAAAAACGAATTTTTATACCCCCCCTCTGCCGATAAAGTTGGGAAGGGCAGGGGGGGAGAATATGTTATGGGCCATTGATCTGAGTGGACGTTGATTGGAGCATTAGATCATGAGAGCGACTTACCACTACACGACAAACACCTTTTGTTGATTGTGCACTTTATAAGATAAGTGCTGAAAATTTGGATAAAAGCATTAAATGCTTAAACTCAGGATAAGAGCACATATAATGTAAAACATAAATTGTTAGCTTTTGAACCCTTTTGATTTCAAATTTTCTCCTAAACAATGACTAATTATCACTAACTAAGGGTGCATTTAAATGTCTAGACCCTTGTTTTATTTTTTCTTTGAAAGGGGAAATCATCTAATCTAATCCAAACCTATTCATTTACATCATTGATCCAACTTAAACGATTGAACGAATTTATTCATCTACCTAAATATTTTTAGCCAAGATTAAACATTTTTTCTAAGTTATTTTTGTAATCTATTGACATAAATTCAAATATGTTTTACCATGATTGCACTGTGTGATAGAAACAAAAATTTATAGTAGTGGCATTTAATTTGCATCACTTTCACATATTTTTTTTTCTTTTTTTCATGGGGTTCTTTCATCATCATATTTTTTATTCTTTTATTATATTTTTCTTTTCTTTTTATTTTATTTTATTTTATTTTTATTTGATATACCCTATTTTCATTTTTTACTTTTATTTTTATTTAGATCCTTTTTTGGAAATCATCTCCAAAATGAAATACTATTTACAATTTCATATGATTGAGAGAAAATATTCAATAACCTTGTGATCCTATAAATTATAGGACCCTAATAGTAATGATACTGCTATGAGATTATTTTTATTTGGTTCAGAGATTAGTGATAAGTTCAATATGTTTTTCGATGATTGCTTTAGTAGTGCAGTGATTCATATTCAAGGTTCAGCCTTTTGATATCTATATGCAGGTATGCTTATGAAAAGACATGTATATACATGTATATTTTTCAAAATAGTATTGTATAGACTCTAACATGTTTTTGAATAGGATTTGCAGTGGTAGCAGTTGGTTTAAGTGGTGGGTAACAGTGTATGGACTTGTATATTGATAAGTGGCTCAACATTGAAGTTTCTGACCTGTTTTGCTTTATTTTGACCTAGTTGTATTGGTTGCATTGGTTGATTTAAAATACAATGATTGATTCATTTAGTTAAATAATTAAGTGAATTATGTATTTGGCTCAATAATATGTGATGGTTTCAGAGTGTGATTAAGTGATTGGTTCAGTTCTACAGAGATGGAGATTTAGTTTTAGTGTATTAAGATATGTATGTAGGTGTTCTTTAGGGAAACCATGTACAAATGCGAGTATGACTCACAATAGTAGCGTATACATTCTAACATATGATTGATCAGTGTTTGCAGTCACAGGATATGGTTTCATTGATGAACAGTATGTGGTCTGGGTATACAATGATATAAGTTGGTTTGGTTGTTTGAGAATAGTTTAGTTCCATGATTGATTTGGTGATTCAGTCTATTAAGTGTTTAATTGATTTGATACGATGTTTTTTTTTTAGTATTTTTATTTGTAATTGGGCTTAACTGATGGTAGTGGTTCCATTCTCAAAATTTGATGAAAAGTGCCCTACAATTTTGATGTTTTGACTTAGGTGGATCAAGTATGAAATATTATGAAACGTGGTCCACGGAGGTGTTTGGAGTCAAATATTCCTTCCATTAGTAGTTGGTAAATCAGATTAGGGGGTAGTATCTCCCTTCTGATGGGTGTTAGTAAATGAGATCAGGGGGTTGGAGCTCTCTTCCAGTGGGTGCTGGAGAATAAGAAAAGGCGGTATCCTTCTGTAGGTGGGTTCCTGCATGTTGGTATGAGTTTGTGCTAGTACAATATTATAAGAGAGTTTATTTATAATAAAATATAAACATAGAGACGCCAACAATGGTGGTTTTCTCCCACAATGGATTTCCACCTGAATATCTCGATGTTCATGTGTGTTCATGTGTTTCTTATGTGTGATATCTTATTTGTTCTTACAACACATGGTTATTGTTTAATTTAAGCCTAATTAAACATATGATGAATTAACTGATAAGTTAATTGAATTGATATATGCTAGTTTTCTGCATGAAAATCGTGTACATAGACATGTTTACTTTAGTATTGTCATGTAAAAAATTATGAATAAGAAATAGAATATTTAAACGAGTTTTAAAATATTGATTCACCCCCCGCCGCCCCCCCCCCCCCCCCCCCCCCTCCCCTCTTAGTATTTTTACCAACAATAAGAGGGAAGGGATTTCCTACCCTTTATTCTTTTGTGCCTTGCATAAATTTTCTATGTCTCCATTCGCTAATCTCTATTAGTGTAGAGGTTTCAGACACTCAATGATTATAACTCCAAGTAAGAGAGTTGTTCCAGTTTTTCGTTAAGAACTTTTCCTATAATTCCTTCTTGAAGCCGATAGCTAAAATCCTTTTTACCCTTTGAGCTTTACTTTCTATGCAGGTAAACATTTTTAAGGTGGAAGGTTTGCAGATTAAGACACACATAATGTATTTTTTTTTTTTATGCCTTGCAACTCAGCCCATATCTGAGCCTTTCACATTTTCAGGTCCCTTATCATCCAAGTAGGGTTTCGTTTTACTATATTACTTCTACATAGGTATTATGACAACCTTAATAGCTCTAGGGTTTTAACCAAAAATTGATGAAACCTTCATAAAATTTTCTTGCAGAGACCTTACAGAATTTTGTAACTAGCTTTCTAATAATTTATGATGATTTATGTAAAGAACCGGGTTTCTATAGGTATTTTTCCCTCTTGGAAAAAAAGTATCACCTATTTTTCTTCAAACATTTTAAAGCCAGAGTGTTGTGCTACTAGTTGAGGTTTGAATAGATCACTAACTTGGCTAGAATTTGTTACTATTATTTATAAGGTGGCATATGTATATTTCTCTTCTGAGTGCTGAGAATTACCGTGGATTATGACATGGGTTATTTTATATACAAACACATTTTATTATCATTTCTTTTTTTATATTTTGCATTGAATATTTATTTGGTTTTGGCGGAACCCTTTTCTATATTTTCAATTAACTCGACAATTGTTTCACATAATTTTTTATCTATTCTAATTCTACTTACTAAAAAACACCACCTATTGGTTCAAAGTATTGCATTTTATTTTACAACTCATCTCATCGGTGACTAACATTTCCACAATAATATGTATTTTTATAGGGTTTTTAACTCGGTCATAGGACTATCTAATTGGCTTCTCGGAAACTGACTTGTCCTTTATGGCTAACTTGGTCATTTCATGGATCCTGCCATGCATTGTGCACTTTTGGATGTTTACTAGTGTTTTATTTTTTAGGTTCTTAATAATGTTAAATCTTATTTACAATTAGTTCAAGTTTTATGTACTGGTTATTTGATAATAGTTTTTTACGTATGAAATTTCACTCAGAATTACAAATTAGTTTCTTGATAAAATTTTCTATATGGCGTGCCAGTTCTACATGGTAGACGTTACATGAGCCCTTTGGAACCTTACAACTACTCTACCACAACAATTAGGTTTCTCATACTTAATGGGAATAGGATTAACTTGTTATTTTGGAAAAAAAATCTTATTTCCACCCTAACATAACGTATTAGTACCTGGAATGACTTTAGTTTCATCCACAAGAACATAATTTAATTATGATTTAAACCCCATCTCTTACTAATACTGGTACAATCATAGTTCCTCTACAAGGGTATCATCCTTCCTACTTGTCATATTATCATACAGAAACTCTTTTTTTCTTTTATACTACCACATAAGAGTTGCAGAATTTTCTTCTGTTTTTAGAAATATAGAGAATGTGTACAACGTTTGGGGCCTACTTGTTTCATTTCTATAATTAACTACTTCAACTATTATTTGGAAAAATAAACATACACTTTACAGAGAATACATTTAAGGGTCAAATTGTAGGCCCACCATTTCAATCACTTCCATTTACATAACTTGTGCTTTCTTCTAGAAAATTACATGTCTTTTAGTAATTATAGAAATACCAAAAGTTCTAGGAAAATTATAGATACTTATTTGGATAAAGTCAAAATGCCAAGGAATTCACCCAAGACAAATATCATTCCTCCCAACCAATCAAATTGTAATTCATGTCCAATTCTCCCTCCAAGCCTTTTCAATTTCTTGAACAACAACGGACAATTACCTATCAATGTATGTTCTTGGCATCAAGACTACCCAGTCTAGCCTAGAACTCGCAGACTAGGGAGTTTATCTTAGGGTTTCCACTGACTCTTAGTCCAACTAAAGAATTCCCTCTATGGCAGCATCCCGCCTCATCTTAATAACGTCTAGTTAAGGTAGTAATCCCTTCTTCCCTCTTCTCAAAGATGCCTCTAGATTTTCCCTCCTGCCTTCCTTGGCCTCTTTTCTCATTGTAGTGTTATATCTATAGGAAAATGGGGAGGAATTAATTGTCTCTAACTCTCTTTTAAAGGAAAATTTTCATCTAGGGTATTTTCCATATGAATTCCAAGACTTTTTATTAGCTTTTTAGGAGAAAAAAAATAAAAATAAAAATTTAAAACATTAGATTTTCTCTCTAGGTTTTCCACAACCCATGATTCATTAAGTCCTTGTGATAAAAGAAAATTAAATATTTTTATTTCCACCAAGGGGTGTTATAGATTAAACATTATATTTTTATTTATTCCAACTTCCGAACTTGCCTTAATATTTTTAAATGAATATCTTCAACATCTCGCAAGGACATGTTTTGTACATAGTAGTCATCTCTCCAAACTTAAAGGGTGT
Organism: Pinus albicaulis; assembly: GCA_034641835.2. Classification (NCBI taxonomy): domain Eukaryota; kingdom Viridiplantae; phylum Streptophyta; class Pinopsida; order Pinales; family Pinaceae; genus Pinus; species Pinus albicaulis. The sequence continues at coordinate 1,136,881,520 of CM076583.1, read as the reverse complement.
AGCTATGAATCTTATTCAACTGATCCTATTATCACTCAACAAATTTTATCCTTGGAATTTGTAAATTCTACTATCCCCCTACTTTTAAAATTGAAAGGATGATAACTATTGTTCCTCCTTAATGATCCTTAAATTAAATGGGAAAATAGGAAAACAAAATGGGGGAAAATATGCAAATGCTTCAACCATGAGGAAATTCCCATATATTTGTTAAGGATATAGATTCTCACTAGTAGCAAAGGATATTTCATGATGTTGAGGTGCCTCCTTTGGGTCTATGGATTCTAGAAGGTAGTAGAGAAACATCAGGATATTAAAAAGCTAATAAAAAGGATGGCATGGATTATTGTTACACCATTTTTTGGTCATCTAACCTATTACTATTAGATGGACCAAAGTACACCATGTAAGACCAATTTTACCCTAAGTAAAATTCCTTTCACTATGAAAAATAACTTAGTAATCCATATTTATTAAGTTTTTTATGGTCTAAATAGGAAAACCCATGAGGAAATATTGAATAAATCCACATTTGTTTGATTTTGCTCAAGGAATAATTAGTTAAACAACAGTTTAATTAATATTCCTGGTCATATTTAACCCAAAAACCGAAAATTAATTAGATAAATCATTATTTATCTTATTATTTTCTAGGAATAATTATTTAAACCTTATTTAAATAATATTCCTTCTTAAATTTGACGAAATCATTTATAAATAATTGAATAAATAATTATTTATTTGATTATTACTGAACCACATCCTTAAAATAATAAATAAATCATTTATTTATTTATTATTTACAAATAAATGGATTTGACCAAATTCAAATTCCTTTTCCCTCCAATAAATATAATAAAATATTCCATAAAATTCGGATCTAGATTTGGTTACTAATATTTTAATTACGCACCAATATTTAGACTAACTCAATATTTTGTTATAAATAGAAGGGATTTTCCATTCATTCACTACCTTTTGTTGCCTAAAGTTCACTTTGGATCTATACTTTTGGTCTTACTTTGATCCTCCATCATTGTCATATTTTGCTACCATTTTTCTTCTGAGCTCCCTTTGAGTTCCACTTTTTGTCTGGGTTTTCTACACCATCAAGAGAGAGAGATATTAGGTCTGAAGTGGTGAGGACTTACAAGAACCCATCCCATTAAGGGGGACTGGTAACATCTTTCTATGTTCCCTTCTGAGGTGTCAAAAAATACAAAAAATATTTAAAAACGTTATTGTCTTGTCTATTGGATGCATGGAGCAACTCTTTCTTTTTTTTACTGCTTAATGCCTTTTACCGCATAGATCTAGATTTTGTAGCATTTATTGTGGTCAACTAATTACAGATCTAAAGAAATTGGCAGCCATATTTGATGTTAGGGTTGTTTGTTATGCACAGCTAAAGTGAGCCTTTTTCGTACGCTTGCGATTAAGATTCATACTAACAACTGGAGATTCCACAAGGGTTTACGATTACGACATCTATTGTTATTCATATCCCTGCATGACCAGCTACTTCAAACCCTAGGATTTCTCTTCAGCTTCTTGTTTTTCTTTTCTTGATGTTTTTTTGAAACTTATAAAACCCTAAAACATATAAATTCTAACTTCCATGTGTTTTCAGACGTATTGCGTAGGTGACAGGCATCAAACATAGCTGAGACGACAATTTTTTCTGAAACCTACTCCCGAGAGTGTTGGAAGTTTAGGTTGCAATTTCTGGGCCAAAACCAAGGACCTGAATCTCCAGGACGTAGAAAAGAGGGAAAAACCTGTGACCTCTACAAAAAATAGGTCAGAAACTGCGACTTGAAAGTTTTGCGGGAATTTTTCCGAGATTTTTTTGAGGTTTGTTTGGGCCTCTGTTCAGGGTTGTTTGACCTCCGTCTCCGCCTGTTTTCGACCTGTACTTGCTTTGTTTGACTCGTCAAAGTGGGAACCTAGGCCCCTAGGGCTTCAGTAACCTCCACCTTTCTAGGAGGAGTTTTAGCTGCAGCAGGTCATCTGAAATTCAATGTGTTTAGCCATTTTTCAGATTTGTACCCTTACCTTTAGATCCACTTCAGATTGGTTATTCATCCATCCAAAATGCCTCCTTTTAATTTTTTTTGGTTCTTCCTCTAAGGTCCCCTCCAGGTTGTAGCCTTTCGCCACCTCATTTACAACAATTTTCCCTCTGATTCTTTGATGTTTTCTGCACCTATTTTTAACAGATCTGAAATTTAGATCATTGTCCTTCCTGACTTTAGATCCATTGGCTATTTTGGTGTGTTTTTACTACAGTTTTTCCCACTCATATACTAGTTGTTGAGAGGCTCGCCTCCTTGGGTTTAGATTAATGCATAATTAGCTACTTATTTTATGTATTTCAGTTCAATATATTATTATATGCAGGTTTATTTACAGTTATACAACACATTTTTTATTTTTCTCTACAAATGTTTGGGTTTAAAAATTAAAATTTACACACTTAACACACACACCCTAAGTGAAGAAGAGTCTGCTTAACAATGCCAGGAAAAGACTTTAACATTGTAATCAATTGATCCTACACATGTTTTCCCTTGTTTCGACATTGTAATAATCTCATCCTACACCTCCTTGACCTTGTTGGTCTCTCTTCCCTTTGTGTCGTGTTTGTTCTTTCATCATTTCACCCCAAAGGCGTTTATCACGAAGACTTATTAGCCTTCATCATCAATTTTCGTTAGGAAGAGTTACTCCTCCGTGTAGGATTCAAGTTAGTCATCCTCCGAGTTCACATTCCGAATCCTCTTCTGGTTCATTGGGTTCCCCTTCAGGTTTCATCCTTGGTTCTCCACCTATCACCTTCACCATGTCTAGTTCAGGACGTAACGTTGGTGGTAGCCCTGGCCCTAATGCTGGGAATACTACTAGTGGGACCGCAACAGGAACTATCCCGGTTGCTCCCTTGCTCCCTATATGGCAAGCTTTAGTCTTCCCGACTTTAACAAGTTGATTAATGACCCTATATGCCATGACACTGGTTGGACTACTATGCCAACCAAGCTCCCTTCTAACTCCATTACCGATGGCTCCGTTCATCTTTGGTTGTTCCAACATACGCTTACTAGCGAAGCTTCTAAGTGGTATGTTGATCAGGCCTCCTCCTCTCATACCACATTTGCGACTCTTGCTCGGGCTTTTCTATCTTATTTCCAACTTCCCATTCATTATCACAATGGTACTAAAATTTTGACTTCTTTCTGTCAATTGTCTACGGCCCGCCTATCTGATCATGTCCAGGAATGGTAGAGAAGAAAGAGCCTATGTCGAGCCCCTACCTTCGAAGACCATGTCTACATGGATTAGTTCCTTAGATCCATTTTTCCTGTTATAGGCTTAGATGTCGCATCGTGTTTCCCTCAAATCGAAGAAGCTTCTCTCTAGATCGAGTTAAAATATGACCTAACCTACACATAGTCTGGTTATGTTTATACTGTCTTACCTGATCTCCCAAGACCTGGTGGTGCCAACGCACCGGTGGCATCCTATGCCGCCAACTGTATCGTTGGAGCCCTTTCTTATCCATATGCTCATTCTCCCATGGGATATGGTTTCCCTCAGGAAAGGGCTAGCTCCTCCAACACTTTTCCCCCTCCCGGTAGCATGTATCTAGGATACGGCATGCCTCCTACTTTTTTCCAACCTGTTTACCACAATTTTACCCAACCTCATTATTATCTATATCCGCAACCTAGTGCTCTAGGCCCTCAAGCATTAGCACCCCTGCCTCCCTTGCCTTCTCAACCCCCGCAACGGCAGCCACCGCCCCCCAAGGGGTAGGTGTATGCACAACAGGCTGTGACTAATCCTCCTACTCCCAGAAAGAAGAGGAAAGGCACCCAAAATCAATCTACCCCCAGTAATCGAGGACCTAATCCTTAAGGGAAATCACCTAACACTTCTAACTAGCAACAGGGCACTCAACCGAACTAGGACAGGCCTGTTCGCACAAATAAGGCTTGTTCTTTTTGTGGTGTCTTTGGTCATTACACCCACAATTGTCCTCTTTTACCACAGATGCATCATATGTGGGAGACTCAAGCAACATCGAGAGCACAACAGGCCTCCCCTTCATTTCCTCCCAATGTTATGCCTATCCAGCCGGTTGTGTTTACCAATCCTTTCCCTCAGCAAGGATTCATGGCTACCCAACCACCTAAAGGTCAAGTGGCCACTCAAGCTCCTCTATCTGGTACGTCCGATTACCAGATTCTCATGATGAAATCTGACCAACCCATTACCATTGACCTCAACCTTCAGACTCAGTCCTGTTAGTACAATAAGCCTCCTGCTATGTCTAACCCTGAGCCCCCTTCTTCTGGTTCTACAGAGCCTCTTTCGACAACCAATGGTCCTTTACAAATCCCTCAGCCTCAGGCAAAGGTTCATACCAAGATCCCCAAGGGACCATTACGTCGAAACATTGCTTCTAGAAAAGTTTCTCATTCGTATAGTATAGTAGATGATTTGGCGCAATCTCCTGCCGCCATCTCAACACTGGAACTCCTCCAATCGTGTCCTTCACAACGAATGGCTCTACTCCTACTAGATCCTTCAGATGATCGTTTGGTCATCCTCAATGTTGAAAGGTCAAAACATCCTCTGCTTCCTACTTCCGTCTCCTTCCAAATCCCCGTCAAGATCTGGAACACCAACATTCCCATTGTATCATTGATGAGGGGGCATCCACCTATGTAATGCCTACTTCGGTTTGGAAGCAACTCGGATCACCTGATTTGGACCCTTCCACTATCACCCTTAGAGCATGGAATGGCCACTCCTCCAAGCCCATTGGCATGTTTCGAAATTTTCATATCACTCTTGCGAGAAAGACTGTTTGCATTGACGTAGAAGTCATTGATGCCCCCTTAGATTACAACATCCTATTGGGTTGTAGATACACCTATGAGATGTATATTGTACCATTTTTGGTTCACCACAAGATTTCCTTTCCTCATAATGGAAAGATAGTCACCATTGACCAATTGAAATATTATGAACCAAAGTCTCATACCTCCCTTGAGTCCATCATATCTTCGGTGGCCAATGAGAAAACTATCGTCCAGTTGACGAGTGTCTCACTCAGAGTCTACAAATACTCCTCTTTTCTTGGTTCATTCCCTAGTCTTCCTCCTTCTGTCTGTGATTCCAGTACATCGAATGCTTTCAAGATGCAATCATCTCGGGCTTCCCTCAAGCGACACGCTTCAGCTAGTTATTAGCCCCGCCCTCCGAAACCTGCTCCTAGCACTTCGACTCAGCCTTTTGGACCCCCTCCTCCTAACCCTTCACCTGTAGCTGGTATCCATGAGCCTCTTTACCCTCCTAGCATGGTTCCTCCTAACCTTAACCATCTCAGAGCCATCCCGCCTGGCCATTACCCCTCCTGTTAGATATCGTTCCTAGATCCCCTTCTTGGAGTGTTCTCGGTACCTATTATGGCTACCTTAACCCTTCCTAACCTGACCCTAGGGATACCTGTCTGGTACATTGATCCCCCAACCGCTACCCCGCCTGGTCAACCCAAACCTTATCCTTCTTTGACCATGGTTCAACCGGTCCACATGACCCCTCCCTCTACTACCATGCCTCAGACACCTCAATAAGAACCTTCTCCTGTTGCGACAGCTTTGGGTAAAGGGGGAAAAGCTTGCAAGAAGGCACCTAAAGACAAGGCTGCCCGAACTGACACTGCTCCTCCTTAGCCTCGAAAGCCTTGTGCTTTGTGTGATGTTGTCGGTCATGCCACCCATCATTGTCCTGAATTTCCTTGTATAAAGCCAATTGTTAATTTTACGTTCCCTGAGTCTACAGTCCCTGAGGCCTTTGTTTCTTCCTCAACTGCAGCTAAGAACCCTAAGACTATTCACACCAACCAAGATTGTGCTTTGTGTGATCTACATGGCCATTATAGCCACCGTTGTCTCCACCTCATGCATTACCACAACTCTTTGGAGGTAGTTAGAGAGTGTGAGATTGAACAGAACCAGTCCGCCTCTCTCGTCCTTGTGTAGTATGCTTCGGGCCAGCTTGAGGATTTACCTGATCCCATTGACATTCCCCCTCCTGATGTCGAGATGACGGAGCTTGCGGCCACCATCCTCTACGTATCATCATTCATGAGATCCATGATGGAAGCTCCCTCTGAGACTTCCCCTTCTGTTTCAGTTGAACCCCCCTTCAGCAATCACCCTAGGCTCAACATCAATGGATCCCTTATCTGCTTGTTCTTCCATCACCCCCAGTGACGATGTGCATGTGAACCTTTCTTCTCATAATGATGAGTCAGGTAGCTTTGCCGTGTCATGTGGTCTCTCTTCCTCCAGTCACCCCATCTACTATTACGATGACAAAATTATGGAAGAAGTCACCACCCCTGACTTTATCTATCCCCCCTTACATCGAACCCATGCATTCGAACCACATACACCTTGTGGCCATTACATTGACACCGAATGTTTGGGTAAGGGGGCACCCATGTTTGAGAGACCAGTAGAAGTAATTCTCCACAACTCTTCTAGTGTATCTCGTCATGTCGACTCTAGTACCCTTATTCTTCCCCATTTAGAAGAACTTCTAGAGTTCCATATCACTTTATATCACACTAGGGATGATACCCCTCATCATTCCTTCATCTTATATTAGCAACCCAATCCCATAGACATTGTTGTTGACCAACCTGTGGGTTTTCTAGGAGAGCACCAGTTCTCGGTACCTATTATGGCTACCTTAATGCTTCCTAACCTGACCTTGGGGATACCAATCTATTACATTGATCCCCCAGCCGCTACCTCGCTTGGTCAACCCAAACCTTATCTTTCTTTGATCCTAGTTCAACAGGTCCCCATGACCCCTCCCTCTGCTACCATGCCTCAGCCACCTCAATAGGAACCTTCTCCTGTTGCGACAGCTTCGGGTAAAGGGGGAAAATATCGTAAGAAGACATCTAAAGACAAGGTTGCCCCGACTAACCGTGATCCTCCTCGGCCTCCAAAGCCTTGTGCTTTGTGTGATGTTGACAGTCATGCCACCCATCATTGTCCTGAATTGCCTTGTATCAAGCCCATGGTTAATTTTACGTTCCCTGAGTATATCGTCCCTGAGGCCTTTGTTTCTTCCTCAAATGTAGCCAAGAACCCTAAGGCTATTCACAACAACCAACCTTGTGCTTTCTGTGATCTCCATGGCCATTATACCCAGCGTTGTCCCCACCTCACACATTGTTGCACCTCTTTGGAGGTAGTTAGCGAGTACGAGATTTAACATAACCACTCCGCCTCTCTCATCCTTATGAAGTATGCTTCAGGCTAGCTTGAGGATTTGGCTGCTCCAATTAACATTCCCCCTCCAGATGTCAAGGTGACGGAGCTTGCAGCCACCATCCTCTACCTATCATCATTCTTGAGATCCAGGGTGGAAGCTCCCTCTGAGACTTCCCCTTCTGTTTTGCTTGACCCCCCTTCAGTGATCACCTTGGGCTCAACATCAATGGATCCATTATCTTCTTGTTCTTCCATCACCCCCCATGACAATGTGCATGTGAACCTTTCTTCTCATGATGATGAGCCAGGTAGCTTTGTCGTGTCATGTTGTCTCTCTTCCTCCAGTCACCCCACCTTCTATTAAAATGATGACATTATGGAAGAAGTCACCACCTCTGACTTTGTCTATCCCCCCTTACATCGAACTCATGCATTCTAACCACGTACACCTTGTGGCCATTATATTGACACCGAATGTTTGGGTAAGGGGGCACCCATATTTGAGAGACCAGGAGAAGTAATTATCCACAACTCTCCTAGTGTATCTAGTCGTGTCGACTCTAGTACCCTTATTCTTCCCCATTTAGAAGAACCTCTAGAGTCCCATATCACTTTAGATCACTCTAGGGATGAATCCCCTCATCATTCCTTCATCTTAGATCAGGAACCCAGTCCCCTAGACATTGTTGTTGACCAACCTGTGGGTTTTCTAGGAGAGCACCAATTCATTATCACCAAATCCACTCTTTGGGATAGTTACACCATGTATGCCAACCCAAAAACTTAGTCCATTTTCTTGATATATGCAGTGTTGAAAATGCAGCAAGATGATGGAGCTTAGTGAAATGAAGTCGCCTTCACTAAGTGGGCCCGCAGGCTATTTTTGGCGCAAAGTCTATTTTTACACTATGTCTATTTTTAGACATATGGAGCATGGTCTGGGAGTTGCAGTATGTTATTCTTGGAGTATTTTTCATGTTGGTAAAAATATATGGACCTCTACTTTTAGACATTTAGGTCGAAGTCTATTTTTAGACTACCTATCCTAAAAATAGAAAAGTCAAATATTATTTACCCTTAATAATATTTGGACTCTAAACTTCAGTTTACTCTCTTGGAGCACTTCAGTTCGAGCTACAGAAGTGGCTCATGCATCTGACAGAGGAATTATGCTATTCCTAAGGGTTTTGTGAGCTCATGCATGGTTGACTTCAGTTAGGACTTCAGTGGCAGAAGTTTGGTGGAGTTAATGAGACAGCTAGTGGAGTTGTGTTCGGTTTAACTTAGTTGAACTAGTTGAGATTAGTTTAACTAGCTAATAAACTAGTAATGAGTGGAGTGAATTAAATATTATTTAATTCACTAATTATTAACTCATGATTCAACTCAAGAACACATCATTTCACTACAGTGCATGGACAGTTCAGTGGAGACTAGTGAAAGAGGTAGATGAAAGGGTTGAGATAGCTATCAGTTATGACATCAGTTGTGCATGAGATTTGCACCACACTTGGAGGAATTGACCATGATGATTGCGCTGTCAAGCCAAGGAGATTCGAACCTTGGATCTCTCATTAGACCAGCCTTGATTGCACAATAGAGGCAGGCAATTAGTGGATGAGTTTTGAACCCGTGACTTGCTCAAAACCAAGCTAGATTGTGTGTAACTTTATGCGATAGTACTGAGTACTTGTGAGGAGTATTGTACTAGGTACTGTTACATGTTCTCTCCATTATAATATACACAATAGCTGAGGGGTTTTCAGCTATAAGCTTTCCCCATACATATTGTGTAATGTGTGTGATGTTTTGATGATCTTTTGATCGCATACCGCTTGTTTTATTTCCGCATGTGTGATGATCTGAGTGGAAGAGATTATGTGTTGCATATGAATTCGAATTGATATTTGATCAGGATAACCTCAGTGGATAAATCTTCATTATTCAGCAAATTTGTACATGGTATCAGAGCTATCGAAGCAGAGATTGATCATCACAGTGATTACAAACTTATTTCGGTAGACAGAGTCTGCATGCGGGCCAGGTAGCCTCTGGATCCATACTTTCCTTTGAAAGGTGATACATCCAGTAAATGCCCCTGTATTCGATCTCTGTGCTAGAAATAATTTGTTCTCACAGATCAAGAGCGGTTGAGCTTTGAGTTGGAATTCAAATTTTGCAGCAGTTTGTTTTCTTGGTGCCGGAGTTGAAAATGTCTTTCAACGGTTTGCGACTCGAATATGCTCTTGAAGGCAGTTTGAATTATGTTGCATGGAAGGATCGCATGGAGGCAGTATTAGAAGATAATGGAATGAAGGAGTTCGTAGATACGGATTTCCAAAAGCCCACTGATCCTGCTGAAGTCGAAGCTTGGCAAAAGAAGATGGCGAAATGTCGAAGGATTCTATTGGAGGGCGTAAAGGATCACATTGTATCCAGCCTGCATGGAAAAGCTTCTCCATATTTAATGTGGAAAGCATTGACAAATCTATTCCAGAGTAAGAGTGACCAAAGGAAGCTGGTGCTCAAAGATAAGCTCAGAAACATCAAGATGGAGAAAGGCGACAGTATCGCCAAATACCTCACGAAGTTCACTCAATGCAGAGATGAGCTGGGAAGTGTGGGGGTGACTGTCGAAGAAGAGGACATGGTAGACCTAGCTCTCCTTGGTCTTTCGAAGGCTTGGCATTCATATCAAGATAGTGTCAATGGTCGGGAGAAGTTGCCGGGATGGGAGCGCCTTTAGGCGGATCTCATGCAGGAGGAGATAAGGAGGACTGCCAGGGACGGATCTTCATCAAAGGTATCTGATGAAGAAAATTGCACTTTGGCTGCCAAAGCAAAAAAGGGGAGGAGCAAGAAGGCTTCTCAGTCTGGTGCGAAATGCAAGAAGCAAGACATGTCCAAGGTGAAGTGTTTTCACTGTCACCAGCACAGACACTATGCCACAAATTGTCCGCAGAAGAAGAAAAATAAGAAGGTTGCCGGATCTGCAGCGGGAGAGGCATTGGCTTCTCAATTCGAACTGGATTTTTCACTGATCGCATGCTTGGTTTCAAGTGTGGCGGGATCAGTTTGGTTCTTGGACAGTGGTGCGTCATTTCACATGATCGGAGATCGAGATCTGTTTTCAGATCTAGAGGAAAAAGATCTTGGAGTGCACATCGAGATGGGCGATGATGGTAGATACAGTGCGACTGGTATCGGTACCATTTCCTTTGAGAGGGAGTCTGGTAAACCTTTCATATTGAAGGAATTTTTGCATGTTCCAGGATTGATGAAGAACCTGATCTCTGTGGCGATGTTGGAAGACAAGGGGTATGATGTGGTCTTCAGCGAAGGAAAAGCCTTCCTGCGCAGTAAGACTACTAGTGAGACTCGGAAGATAGGGGTTCGAGTCAAGAACCTTTATCAGTTGCAAGTAGATGGCTGCGCAGCAATGGCATGCAAGGCGGGAGAAGTGGTGAGCCGGAATGATGAGGGCGAACTGTGGCACAGGAGATTGGGCCACCTTCACCATGGAGCTTTGAAGATACTGCAGCAGATTTCTACTGGGCTTCCTAAGGGCACTCTTGCGCAGTCAGATCAGTGCAAGGGGTGTACCTGGGGGAAGTATGTGAAAGCCACCTTTCACGAGAAGGATAGTCGCGCCACGACGATCCTTGAGAGAGTTCACACAGACGTGTGTGATCCTTTATCTATAGCTTCGACAGCAAAGCACAAGTACTATGTGATCTTTGTTGATGATTTCTCTCGGAAGTGCTGGATCTTCTTCATGCAGAAGAAGAGCGAGACATTTTCTAAGTTCTGTGAATTCAAGGCGCTGGTAGAGAAGGAAACGGGGAAGCATGTGAAGGCTCTTAGGAGCGAAAATGGTGGTGAATTCATCTCGGCTGAATTCAAAGACTTTTGCAGCGCAGAAGGGATTCAGAGAGAGCTCATCGCACCCCATAACCCATAGCAGAACGGGGTGGCTGAGTGGAAGAACAGAACGATCGTGGGTGCTGCACGGGCGATGTTGCATGATCAGGGCCTACCCCTTCACTTGTGGGCTGAGGCATGCAATACAGCAGTGTATGTGCAGAACCGTTGTCCTCACAAGGTTCTTGGCATGAGTACACTGGAGGAGGCTTATTCTGGTAAGAGACCTGACATTTCTCATTTGAGAATTTTTGGCTCACCTGTCTACATGCATGTGACGAAGGATGCCAGAAAGAAGCTGGATCCGACCGCAAAGGTTGGAATATTTGTGGGGTACACTGATACACCTCACAACTATCGGGTGTTTTTGTCAGACAGTTGCAAGACTGTTGTGCGACGGGATATCAAGTTTCAGGAGGAGAAAGCCATGGAGTGTTCGCTTGAGAGGGAGCTACACTTGCATGCAGATGAGGAGCTATTAGTTCCTAAGGAGGAGCTTCCGAATGTGGATCAGCCATAAGAGGAAGTTCAAGAGGTGGAAGAAACCACCCATGCAGCGCCAACCATCAGAGGGCGCAAGCTCACTACAGAAGCTGAGCGACTGGCTCGAGATGCAGAGAAGGTTGTAGGACCACCTACAACACAGCGCAGATAGAGGCAGTCACCGGATCGGTACACTGGATACATGGCTCTTGTGAGTCAATGTGTCGTGACGGAGCCATCCTCTTTTGAGGAAGCTGTGGAGGAAACCGCATGGGTAGATGCCATGATCGAAGAATATGATTCGATTGTCAGAAACAGTGCATGGGAGATTGTCCCAAGACCAGAGGGGAAATCAGTGGTGGGTTCGCGATGGATCTACAAAGTGAAGCAGGCGACTGATGGGAGTGTGGAGAAGCACAAGGCGATATTTGTCGCTCGTGTCTTCTCACAGATCAAGGGGATCGATTATGAGGAGACCTTTGCACCTGTCGCAAGGTACTCTTCCATACGGAAGATCCTTCCTCTCTCAGCGCAGATGGGATGGCACATACATCAGATGGATGTGAAGACTGCATTCCTCAACGGAGTCATTGAGGAGGAGGTGTACATAGAGCAGCCTGAAGGTTTCGAGATCTTCAACAGTGAGTCGCATGTGTGCAGACTCAAGAGAGCACTATATTGGCTGAAGCAAGCACCTCGTGCTTGGTACACACGGATTGACAGTTATTTCACCGGGCTTGGATTTTTCAAGAGTGAGGCGGATCCTAACTTGTACCAGATTGTGGTGGAGGGGAAGCTGCTGATCATTGTACTATATGTAGATGATCTGATTTTGACGGGTGATGAGCTCTTGATACTTTCATGCAAGGAGGACCTTGCTAGAGAGTTCGAGATGAAGGACTTGAGCCTCCTTCATTATTTCCTGGGATTGGAGATTTGGCAGTGCAGTGGAGGACTGTTTGTTTCTCAGGGCAAGTATGCCCGGGAGATTCTGGAGAGGTTCAACATGCATGGCTGCAAGCTTGTTGACACTCCTCTTCCTGGTGGTCAGAAGGAGGATGCTACTCTGGAGGTAGTGGATGCCACTGTTTATCGACAGTTGGTGGGGTCGCTTATGTATCTGGTCAATACACGACCCGATATATGCTATGCTATTAACCAGCTTTCGCAAGCTATGGTTAAGCCTACCAAGCTCTTCTGGAAGGCAGGCAAGCATGTATTGCGCTATCTTAGTGGCACATTGGGATATGGTCTATGGTACAGACAGGAGGATGGAGCAAAGCTTTCTGGCTTCACTGATGCAAATTGGGCAGGGAGCCCAACGGATCGGAAGAGCACATCTGGAGGAGTTTTTAGCATTGGGTCGACAGTAGTTTCCTGTTACAGCAGGAAGCAGAGATCCGTGGCACTCATTTTAGTAGAGGCTGAGTACATGGCAGCTAGCTTGGCTTCATGCGAGGCTATTTGGATGAGGAAGATCCTCGTTGGATTGTTCGGGTTGCATTTGGAGCCTACAGTGATTTACTGTGATAATCAGAGTTGCATTAAAATCTCGGCTAATCTAGTATTTCATGATAGATCCAAACACATCGACATCAGGTACCATCATATCAGAGATTGTGTTCAACGGAGAATCATGATGCTTTCATATGTTCCCACGGAGGATCAGGATGCCGACATCTTGACGAAGGCGCTCACCAAGAGCAAGTTTGAATTCCACAGAGGCAGGATAGGGGTTGCAGATAATCCATATTCATTTGCAGGAGCGTGTTGAAAATGCAAACAAGATGATGGAGCTTTGGGAAGTGAAATGTGGAAGTCGCCTTCACTATGGGCCCATGAAAGAGGGCTATTTTGCAAAGTCTATTTTTAGACATATGGAGCATGGTCTCTGAGTCATAGTATGCTATTCTCTGGGAAGTATGGGTCATGTTGGTAAAAATATATGAGACTCTATTTTTTAGGTCGAAGAGGTCGAAGGCTATTTTTAGACTGCCTCTCCTAAAAATATGGAAGTCAAATATTATTTACCCTTAATAATATTTGGACTATAAACTTCAGTTTACTCTCTTGGAGCACTTCAGTTCGAGCCTTGGAAGTGGCTCATGCATTTGAAAGAGGAATTACGCTATTCCCAAGGGTTTGTGAGCCTATGCATGGTTGACTTCGCTAGGACTTACAAGGGCGTGTTTGGTGGAGTTGATGAGGATGGGGCCATGTAGTTGTGGGGTGTTCCTATGAACTTGAAGGGAAGAGTTGAGATTAGTTTAACTAGATAATCAACTAGTAATGAGTGGAGTAAATTAAATATTATTTAATTCACTAATTATTAACTCATGATTCAACTCAAGAACACACGGGCTCACTGGCGTTGCATGGACAGTCAAAGGAGACCAAAGGAAAGAGGTAGATGAAAGGGTTTCTGAGATAGCTATCGGGCCAGACACCGGGCTGTGCATGAGATTTGCACCACACTTGGAGGAATTTCCCATGATGATTGCACTGTCAAGCCAAGGAGATTCGAACCTTGGATCTCTCATTAGACCAGCCTTGATTGCGCAATAGAGGCAGGAAATTAGTGGATGAGTTTTGAACCCGTGACTTGTTCAAAACCAAGCTAGTTTGTGTGTAACTTTATGAGATAGTACGGAGTACTTGTGAGGAGTATTCTACTATGTAATGTTACATGTTCTCTCCATTATAATATACACAATAGCTGAGGGGTTTTCAGCTATAAGCTTTCCCCATACATACTTTGTAATGTGTGTGATGTTTTGATGATCTTTTGATCGCATACCGCTTGTTTTATTTCCTCATGTGTGATGATCTGAGTGGAAGAGATTATGTGTTGCATATGAATTTGAATTTATATGTGATCAGGATAATCTCGATGGATAAATCTTTATTATTTAGCAAATTTCTACATGCAGTACCAAAAGAGGTTGGTAATCCTCCAATCTTCTCTCAAACTGCATAACCATAACAAAAGAAAATGGCGCACCACATCATAAAAATGTGTTTAGATTCCCCTTCTTATAAATACATTTTGGCATGACCACAACATGCTTGGGAGCACCTATGCCCCTCAACCATAAAAATACCAGATCTTAGCGAAAAACAACACTGAAATCCATTTTCTCTAACAGGTCGCACTTTTCAGGTCATTTCCTGGGACACGTCACAATTTTCTGCCAAGTACCTCCTACCCAGGTCGCACTTTTCTACCCAGTACCTCATACCTAGGTCGCAGCACAAAGTCCCCCAAAAAGTGTGACATGTCCTGTTCATGAGCTTTGGGTACCAAAACTAAAATTTTAAAGTGTATGGTTAGGCCTCTTACCTGCAACTGACGGATCTCGTTTCCAACGGTCGGTTTGTCCGCTATGCTCGCCACAAGATTTAGGGCCTTCTCTCCTCTCTACATTCACCATGGCTACACTTGAAAATGAGTGAATTTGGAGGGGAAATTCCTTATTAGAAGAGAAACCCCAGATTTGTCTTTCACCCGCTGCGGCAAAATTGTAGCTCAGTACAAAAAATCGTCCACACCATTGGAAAGCTCTCACCGAGCCCTAAAATGGGTATCTGTTAGTCTTTTGTGATTTGATACTTCACCAGGACACATTTTTCCAAGAAGAGTCACTTCACCACTCCTCAAAATAAAATTTCTTCACTTGCAACACTTGTACTTGCGGCACCACTTCGCCTCTATACTTTTCCATGCTCGTGTCAATTTTTGTCATGAGTAACCATCTTTTACTCATGTCTTTATGGTTCCCATCAAACCTTTTCTATGTGGCAGCATCATCGAGTCGCCCTTGTTTAAAGCATCCGAGTTGTGTCATCATCAAATCCATGGAGTCTATCCTAAATCCCTTTGTATCCTGCTATAGTCCTCCATCCTTAATTTCCTGGTTCCTCTCTCATGTCGCACATTATGGCCTTCAGTCCTACTGTCCCTTGTCCCCTATGATATTGTGTGAGTTGCTGCCAGGTCATCCATGTCTTTTATGCTCTAACAAGGGAGGTCGTTTGTCTGCTATTCAGTTCCCCCCATTTCATTATCATCCCTAGTGTTAGTCTGTCAGTCACTCTACTATTTTCTCTCATGCCTTAATTTAGAATCCCTTATTTCCTCACCTATGGCGGACCTCCTTCTGTCGACATCAAATAATTCATTCCAGAAGATAGGTCTAGAGGGAAGTGTACCTTTGTTCTAGCTTCCACTCTTGTTCCGTGCCTAAGATTAGGCAAAGGGAATCCTTATTTCCCTTTGACTTGATTATTTCTCAGCTCCACCTCCTTACAGCATGATCGAGATCCATATACTTGATGGTTCAGTGATGCAGCAGATTGTACCGATGATTCCCGAGTGTGTGTGAGATGTTTGAAACTGCATGAGGGGGTGTCACTTCAGGTAGCCCCCCACATGCCCTGATGAAATCTTCATTATAGCCTTTGATGCAGCTCCATAGATTTAATGATGTCAACCTCAGCTGCCTGCAGTGCCTTTTAGTTTGCATGTATCATTTAAATTTTCAGAGCCCTTTCCTGTTTATAGGGCCTCTTTGGTTGTATTTATATCTCATGTACTCATATATTATTGTATAAGTCCTGGTTGTTATCCCATGCACAATATGTATGTGGAATCCATTATCATGTTTTTATATGGCTCATGTTCATGCCAACATGTACTATATAGTTCATTCCCTTGTTTAATCAACACATTATTCTTTGTACATTGTCTCAACGGGCATAGGTATGCCTACCCTGCAGCCTATAGCACAGGTACTCACTCATAAAAGAGACTTTTCGCACTTGTAATTCTCGCCTCCTCAAGGTCTTCTCCTCTAGCGCTTTGATCTACCTTATATTTTTCTATCTCTCACTTCCTCTTCAATGTCTAGTGATTGAGTTCTTACAATGTACTTTGGTCATAATATTAGCTCCTAATGCTTGCACGCTGGGGGGAAATCTGTTACACCATTTTTTGGTCATCTAACATATTACTATTACATGGACCAAGGTACACCATGTAAGACCAATTTTCCCCTAAGTAAAATTTCTTTCACTATGAAAAATAACTTAGTAATCCATATTTATTAAGTTTTTTATGGTCTAAACAGGAAAACCTCATGAGGAAATATTGAATAAATCCACATTTGTTTGATTTTCCTCAAGGAATAATAAGTTAAACAATATTTTAATTGATATTTCTAGTCATATTTAACCCAAAACAGGAAAGTTAATTAGATAAATCATTATTTATCTTATTATTTTCTAGGAATAATTATTTAAAACTTATTTAAATAATATTCCTTGTTAAATTTGACTAAATCATTTATAAATAATTGAATAAATAATTATTTATTTGATTATTACTCAACCACATCCTTAAAATAATAAATAAATCATTTATTTATTTATTATTTACAAATAGAGGGATTTGACCAAATTCAAATTCCTTTTCCCTCCAACAAATATAGTAAAATATTCCGTAAAAGTTGGATCTAGATTTGGTTAATAATATTTTAGTTATGCACCAATATCTAAACTAACTCAATATTTTGTTATAAATAGAAGCGTCTTTCCATTCATTCACTACATTTTGTTGCCTAAAGATCACTCTGGATCTATACTTTTGGTTTAACTCTGATCCTCCATCATTGTCATATTTTGCTACCATTTTTCTTGTGAGCTCCCTTTGAGTTCCATTTTTTGTCAGGGTTTTCTACATCATCAAGAGAGAGAGATCTCAGGTCAGAAGTGCTGAGTACTTACAAGAACCCATCCCATTGAGGGGGACTGGTAACATCTTTCTATGTTCCGTTCCCAGGTGTCAAAAAATACAAAAATTCTTTAAAAACATTCCTGTCTTGTCTATTGAACTCTTGCTTTTATTTACTGCTTAATGTATGTTACTTAATAGATCTAGATTTTGTAGCATTTCTCTTGGTCAACTAACTACAGATCTAAATAAATTGGCAGCCATCTTTGATGTTAGGGTTGTTTGTTATGCATAGCTAAAGTGAGATTTTTTCGTACGCTTGCGATTAGGATTCATACTAACAATTATCATTAGGTAGGTGGATTTCAAAAATGTAAGGGAACTAGTTAAAATAGGTCATGCATTTAATAGGAAAGGGCGACATGGATTAACATTAGGTAGGTGGATTTAAAAAATGTAAGGGAAATAGTTAAAATAGGTCATGCATTTAATAATATTGATATGTAAAATACCAAGTATATTCCACTAGAATATTTCATGATAATATATTAGATAAATTATTTACAAGCTTCTGTGGTGGTTAGAATTTGAAGAAATTGGTTGTGGAACTTGATCCATAGTAACCAGTTTTAGTTGAAATTTTGATTCTAGTACATGCTCCATCATCAAGACTAAATGTATTAGAGAAGGAAGCAAGGGGAGAGAACGAGGTTGTGATTACATTCCTTCTCCTTCAATTATTTATATGTATACATCTTCCCCACTCCTCCTCTCAACCATTCGATCTTGATGATGGATCTCGTTTTGGACTCGAAATGTTGACTACAAATGATTACTGTGGATCAATTTAATGATCCTATATCTTCAAAATACTTGATATAATTATTTAAATATACACAATATACATTCCAATGTGGTCGATGAAGGTGGTTGTGAACCAATAGCCTGGGATTCTCCAACAAAAACAATTTTCTTGTCATCTCGAGTAGATGCACCCGTGTCATCTACGAAACTAGTTGAGAAATAAATCAAACGATGGTCCACCCTTTCCAATCCCTTCAACCCTAGCTTGGCCTATTGTGATTTGTGCATGAACTATCTTGTGTGAACAACTTTAGCAAGAAATTCCCTCTACATGGATGAATTATCTTGTGTAATCGACTTTACCAAGAAGTTCCCTTTACGATCACATGCCATGGAACACAAGCTTCATGCCTCTTCAACTTGACAGAACACCATAGCGGGGCACACCACTCGTGATGCAAGTCACTACCTCCTTTAGACAACTCAAAAGTTAGAAAACGTTAGTTCTCTAATGTTCCAACGGTACATATCTTGAAAGCATGACACAGTAATGGATTTTAACAAACCGGACACCAGTTCTTCGGCTTTCATACTAAACAAAAAAAAATAGAAGCCAAAGTGATAGAAAGATGAGAGATGCGACTCTCAAGTAAGGCAATGCTCAATATAAGCACTGCCTACATTCACACTTATATTCATCCGATCATACATTAATTATATATAATACTACAAAATAGTTGATTATCATAAATAAGATATAAACTCTACACAACCTCAACCAAACCTAAACCACTTGTATAAATTAATATAAACCAATATTATTTATAATAGATTAAATTTAAACTTACTACATATTCACTATCAAAAACATTATCATCATTAAAAGAATTTGTATTTTAAAATAATTAATATTAAATGCATCTCATATGATTGTATGATCTTTATCCCGAATGAAAACATAATAAAATGATTAATATACATCTTATTCATCGTCAATATACTACCTACTCTAAACCACAATATACTACCTACATAGAACAAGAAAAATGATTAGCCTTAATTACTTCTCCCATTAAGTGAATGTTGAGATTCGTCGGGCCATTATCATCAATACTATTTCATTGGCATAAGGTAACGCGTCATCATGAAAGTGATTAGTATTGATTATATTTCTACCATCTTCTTATCTTCAACCCAAATTATCAAAGTAAATCCTTCAAAACATTAATATCTTTTTTTTTTTAATCTAAACATATAATATGGATCAATTCTAGATCCATATTCTTTTAATATGGATCAATTCTGACCGTAGGTCTTAGCGGCACTGACCATGAGGTTATGAATTAGCATCTCTATGAGGTTATGAATTAACATCCCTAAAATCTTCAAATAGATCTGGTACTCACATTTACTTTCAATTTTTACACTAAATCTCATATATAGATATTTTTTAGTTATATATATATATATATATATATATATATAGATAGATAGATATTTTTTAATATAATTTCACCAAAAATAGTAAAGAGCGTTGATATCCCGATACAATAGTATAATATCCAGTATAACATTATTTATAAGGAAACATAAAAAATATTAGTCATATATAGATATTTTTTAATACAATTTCAAGCGTTTGAGATTTCATTATTTTATGCATATAGTTTATTTATTGAAATTATGATTATCTTTATATTTGAATTCCACTAGAATAAATATTTCTAATGTATATTCTAATATAAAGTTTATTTATTTCTTTTTCTATAAATAATTTTATTTTATGTGCGCAGAAATCACTTTTTAGTGTGACTCTCAGTGAAAGGAAAAGAATTCTTAATATATAAAATGTTTGGATCTTTTCAAATGAATAACATTATAGTTATCATATGCTATATATATAAAATTCTCATTAATGAAAAATTTGAATTTAAATATAGATAGATATCAAGAATTCGAAAAATTCAAAATCAAAACCAGTACAACCATGCTGGATTTCTAATGCCTTTTATTTTTATTTTTTTGACATGATACGTTGAATTATATATATATATATATATATATATATAAAATAATGGATACCAACTTGTTTTTTAATTTTTTTTTTAACAATTATTCATCAATTAAAAAAACAAAATGAATATAAGTTAATATTAAATTATAATAGTCATCCACGAAAAACAAGTGAAATTATGGGCGGACTATGGAGCAGTTTAGGGTTTCATGCGTCAAAACCCCAGCCGTCACTGTGTTTTCCGCGGCCGCGGCTGTTGCAACGGCGCCCCCCCATGCTTTGCATTAAGAAATCCTTCGCCTTCGCCAGGAGATCCCATTCCTACTGCGGAATGCAAACGATACAGCAGCACTGCCCTCCAATCTCCAGCTTGGAGCCGTCAACAGCTGCATGAAGAGCCCGATTAGGCCTCAAGATTTCTTCAATCAGATTCACAAGAGTCAGATCTCTGTTTCGGCTGCCGGTGCAAATGCTACCTACATTGATTTGCAGCAAAGCGCTGCCATTTTCAGCAAGAAAGGACAGGAAAGGTAGCGTGTTGGCCACATCCCCTGTCTGGCCACCACCGCCTTGGGACACTCTGCTCTGCTGGTTCCAAGCACCAACAATCCTCATTCAGTTGCTCTTAAAGCCAAACTCCCTCTGGATTTGGGGAATCCAGGAATCTCCTCAGTTCAGAAGCTAGCTATTTCAGATCATTCAGCCTCCGCTTACCAGATCCAGATCTCTCTTTTAACAGGAGGAACAAAACTGCTTTGGGTGCAAGCCACGAATCTGGTGCAGGACATTCTCCAAGATCTCGAACTCAGATTGGGGATCCCCTCAAATCTCATGAGGCTACTTCACGGAGGTAAACAACTTGAATTTTCTTTACCCCTGTCTCATTACAATATCAAAAAGGATGCTACAGTTATGCTCTCCCTTCGTTTGAGAGGAGGAGCTGTTGGGCAAACCTCCTCAGCTCCTTCCTTCTCCTACAAGGATGCGATTCATTCGCAGCCACCTAAGAGAGCCACTCAACTAGCTGAGGCTCCAAAGCCTTTCCTGGTGGACAAAAGGGAGGAAACCCCTTCCATTGAGATCTCCCATCCAACTTTGGAGGACCAATTTCAGAAATTTGCAGAAAAGGCTATCATTTGCAGGTTTAATGGCCTATGGCCTCGAACTGCAGATCTCTATCAGTGGATCCATTCCAACTGGACCAACAATTGCAAGGTTTTCTTTTGCTCGAAAGGCTTCTTCATTGTGGCCTTTGCCTTCAGTGAAGACTATCAGAAGGCTTTAACGGAAGGCCCCTGGTTCTGGGGATCAACAGGTCTCTTCCTTACTCCTTGGTTTCCAGATTTCAACCCCTCCACTGCTGTCATCACCAGACTTCCCATTTGGGTCAGGCTTCCAAATCTACCTGCGCACCTCTGGCACTTCGCAGTCTTCCAAGGAATTGGGAACACTCTAGGCCGCTTCCTGGCCACAGATGCCTCAAGGGGGGAGAAAGGGATATACACATATGGCAGAATTTGTGCAGAAATAGATATCAGTAATGGGCTTCCTAACAAGATAAATCTCAAAATTGGGGACTTACATTGGACCCAAACCTTAGACTATGAGAATATAGCCTTTCGGTGTCATCACTGCCATCAGACGGGACATCTCAAAAACTCATGTGCCACATTCCTCGGCAAATCGAAGAATAAAAAAGGGAAATCCAAATCAAAGAGTTGGAAGCCATGTGTTCCACCTCCCATGGACGACATTGACTCCTTCAGCTCGGACGAGGAGGAAAAAGATGCAAATGAAGAAAATGATGAGCCAGCAAAGGACCCCCCCTCAGCCAGCCCTATGGATCTTTCGGCATTGCAGATATCGCAGAAATGCTCACAAGCGCCCTCTTCCTCGGATTCAGATAAGGAGGCTTCTCCTTCAGAACAAAATTGTCAAAAATTGGTCCCTGTCCAGTCAGATCCCAATGGCTGGGTTAAAGTGAGCAAAAAAAAGTGAAAAAATGTCGTTTGGAGGTTCCTACCCAATCTGGGTAGACCCCCTTGTCTCGATTTTTGCTTTCAGTTCCCCTTGTTCCCCCTGGTACTTTTCTGCTTGTTCTAGATTTCTTTTAGGAGCTGAGGTTGATATCTATCATTTCCAGCTCCCCTGTTACTTTTCTTTGCTTTTTGGCAAAGATCTGATTGTACTATATGGTTTTTCCTAATAGATTTGGTCTTATTTAGAAAAAAATAATAATAATAATAATAAATTATAATAGTGTAACAAAGTTTATTTATAATTTAAAAATATCCAAAATAAAATGAGATGAATTTTTATGGTTTTTTATATATTTAATTAATATATCATTTATTTTATAATTAATAATAATTATTTAAAATAAAATTATAAATTTATTTTAATTTTATTGACAATGTGAGAAGTATCATGAGGTAAGTGGTGTTTTGAAGCTTGTTATGGATTATTGTGTCTTAGCATTTACCAACCATTACAAATATATAACCTCATTATCATTATCATCATCATAGTTAATAAAAAATGTTGATTATCTCTTTTATGATTTTTATTGTGTTCATAACATAGTAAAATGATTAATATGGGTCTAGTATAAGCAATAGAAGAAATGAATATGTGGTTGGAATCCAACCATACAACTTTTAATAAGATTGTGATTTCTTATTCTTTAAAATGCACTTTTGAATGCATAAATGGATTCAACACCCTAAAAACACCTAGAGACCCTCAATCCTTGCAAATTAAAAAACTTAAATTTATGGTTTTTTAAAAATATCTACCTAATTTTATACAAAAGTAACAAGAAAAAGTGTTCAAAAAACAATCCAAATAAACTATTCTATTAATGTTCATCTACCTCTTCATCAATATACTACCTACTTTGAAGAAGGAAGATGGTTAACCTTAATGTCTTGTCCCATAACATGAAGATTGAGATTCTCTACACCATTATGATCAATATTTAATATATCTTTGGTATCATTAATATTAAGGCTCTACATCATTATGTAAGTGATTAGTATTGATTACATTTTTTACATCTTTCTCATTATCAATATGCTTATTTCAAACTATCAAGGTGATTAGTATCGATTAATTTTTCCATAACATTAATATTTTTTTAATAATTTTTATTTTTAATATCCACGGTAATAGCAATCCCATTGGTGTCTTACTCATTGTTGTCTATTTCTACCATTACCAATTTTAGTAGGTCTTAACTCTATTAATTAACATCTTTATATTTTTACAAATATAGATTAACATCATTATATTTTCACAAGCTTGTCGAATAAACTCAGCCCAAATAAAATAATATTATTCTGAAATAATTAAATAATTTATATTGAACATATCTCTAACATATTTTTCACCATCTACATATCTATTAAAGTTGATTAAATATTAAACAAATTTCTCATAACATTAATAATAACATTCCTTGGATGATCACTATCACTATATTTTTATATGGATAATTAAGATAACAAATCATCTTAAATTTTTAGATCATCATCTATTAAAGTTGATTAAATATTAAATAAATTTCTCAGAACATTAATATTAATATTGAGATTCCTGGGCAGCAAAAAAGCAAGTGACTTGGAACCCTATCCTCATGGATATGGATGGGCTGCCGTCTAACCCTAGTCATGCTAATAAGGAAATTCCAGAAAATAATCAGCTTACCCTCATGGATGAAGACTCAGAGGGCTTTGATCTTGGAGAACTGGATCTATTGGGTCTAGAAGATGCTTGCAGAAGAAAAGAATTTGATAAGATCAATCCTCGACAAATTGAATCACTTGAAGCAGCCCTCTCCAAATCTCAACAGCAAAAGAAATTGGGTATTCAGCCAGGCAGCCATTGGGATAGCTTGAAAGTAATAAAAGAAACTAAGAAGTGAGGTCGAAAACTAGATTGGCAACGCACCATCACTTTGGGGGAGATGTTGGTGGATTCAGGGCGATACCCCAAGTTAACACGGTTCTTCAAACCGCTCGCAAATAGTTCCCCATGAAGCTTGTCTCATGGAATGTGAGAGGGCTTAACAACCCAGGAAAGTACAGGATGATCAAGAACATGATTCAGAAAGAAAAGCCTCAAATCCTCTTTCTTGAGGAAACCAAATGTAATAGTGAAGTGCTAGGCTCAATCTTATCAAAAGCTTGGCCCAGCTGTAGCTCGATGGCAGTGGATGCTTCAGGCTTCTCAGGAGGACTTGCAGTTGCATGAGACACTCAAACCATAATGCTAGAAAACTTTCATGCTACGCACAACCTTATTCAAGCTACTTTCCATCCTATTGGGACTAACATACATGGGCATCTTTCCAATGTCTACTTTCCTCAGGACCAGGCTAGTAAGATAGCGCTTTTAAACACTTTGGAATTTCTAAATTCTAATAGAACGCATCCCCTATGGATCATTGGAGGGGACTTCAACATGATTACTAGAATGGATGAAAAATATGGAGGAAGGCCAAGACTGGATCCGAAATGATCCTACTTCAAAAAATTTATCAACTCCAGTTGGCTTATAGACATACCTTTCTCTAATGGCATTTTTACCTGGAACAATAGAAGAGCGGGAGGTTAGTAGATTGCATCAAAACTAGATAGATTCCTCATTTTGGATAATGCCATTCATGTGGGAGGGGACATCATTGCCTCAATACTCCCTCTAGCTGGCTCGGACCATTGGCCTATTCTCCTTCAATGGAAAAATATAGGATCCCATCTAAAGCGACCTTTCAAATTTGAAGCGTTCTGGCTTACTCATCTGTCCTTCAAAGAAATGGTTTACGTTGTATGGAAGAGTTTTGTCCCATCAAAAGGTTCAAAAATGTACCAGTTTCAACAAAAGTTCAAATTCCTCAAAATTCATATCAAAAATTGGAATCGGACAGTCTTTGGGAATATATTTCAGGAGAAAAATGTCCTTGAGCAGAAAATGGCTGAGGTTCAACAGGAAATCATCAATGAAGGAAGATCAGAGACTCTAGCTTCCAAGGAGCAGGACCTACAGAAGCAGTTGGAGGACAGATACAAACAAGAGGAAATCCTTTGGAGGAAAAAATCAAGAATTTGTTGGCTAAAGGAGGGAGAAAGAAATACCAAATTCTTTCACAGCTCTACTATTCAAAGAAGAATGCAAAATCAAATCATCCATATCACAAATCAACAAGGGAAAAAGATGGAGAAGCATGAAGACATGGAACAGGAGCTCTTGGAATACTTTAAAAGCATCCAACAGGAGCCTCTGGTCAATAGACAATAGGCTATAGATCAAATCATGCATCTGACCCCCAAATTGATCACGACTTAGCATAATCAAATGTTACTACACCCAGTCTCTCTCCAGGAAGTTGAATCATCTATGGCGTAGTTTAAGGACGGTAAAGCACCGGGCCCAGATGGTTTTACCTCTAACTTCTTTCATCATTTATGGGATCTCATCAAACATGAAGTTTGGTAGCTTGTAGAGGAATCACGAACCACACATTCGCTCCTACCCTCTCTCAACGCCACCTTCATTGCGCTGATTCCAAAAGAGGAGCAACCAAGTAAGCCAGAAAAATTCAGGCCTATTTCTCTCTATAACGTGATTTACAAAGTTATCTCCAAAGTTATAGCCAATAGGCTTAAGCCCCTCCTTCTGCTTCTCATCTCGCCTGAGCAGACAGGCTATGTGGAAGGTCGACAAATATTGGATGGTATAATTTTAACTCATGAGATTATACACTCCTTAAAAGTCTGCAAGAAGCAAGGTATTCTCCTCAAGATCGATCTCTCCAAAGCCTTTGAAAAATTTAATTGGAACTACATTCAGCAGATTTTAAGTGCTTTTGGTTTTGATCAAATGTGGATAAGATGGATAATGAACCTCATCACTTCTAATTTTTTCTCAATCCTCGTTAATGGGATTCCTTATCCCCCTTTCTTTCCTTCCAGAGGTATCAAACAAGGTGACCCTCTCTCCCCCTTCCTCTTTGTTCTCATGGCTGAAGGCCTCGGGAAATTAATTTACAATGGTTTTCGTACTCATATTCTGAGAGGCATCTCCCTTCATGGAGCCCATGTCACCACTCACCAACAATTCATGGATGAAAATATGTTCTTTGGCCACCCTTCCGTTCAAGAAGCCCGCTCCTTCAAAACCATTTTAAACCTTTTCTCTAAAGCTTCTGGTCTATCCATTAATGAATCCAAATCTCAGATTTTCTTCTTCAATACTCCTCCCCTAACTCAAGCCAATATTGCTCGTATCCTTGGCTTCTCCATTGCTTCTCTCCCTGATAAATACCTAGGGGCACCTCTTATCGACTCCGCTATCAAGCACTCTTCTCGGAACCTTCTCCATGAAAAACTAGAATCCCAGTTATCCTCCTGGACCTTCTGAGTTCTCAACATGGCCAACAGACTCACTCTCATCAAAGTCGTGCTGCAATCCATGCTCCTCTATCTCTTTTCTATTCTTGCTACTCCAAAATGGGTCCTCAAATAGATAAAACCCCTGCAAAGTAACTTCCTTTGGGGATCCTCTAGTCGGAATCGAAAATGGGCCATGGTTAATTGGAACACAGTATACACGTCCAAGGAAGAAGGGGGTCTTGGCCTCAGAAACCCCATGCATAGTAATGAGGTCACGGGAGCTCGTATATGGTGGAAGTGGATATCAAACCCACACACTCCCTGGGCTAAATTGTGGACAGCAAAATATGCCAACAAAAGATCTCCTGAAGATCTAATAAGGCTCTCTCCTAAATGCACAGGCTCTCTTGTTTGGAATGCGGCCAAGCAGCACCATGCGCTTATACAGCAACACAATTTCTGGGAGATTCGCAAGGGCAACTTTGCTAGGTTCTGGGCGGATTCTTGGTAGCAAAACCCAAAGCTTCTTGAGACCCACTCTCAAACCAACTTTGGCAATAATAACACAACAATGGAAGACAAGCTTTGTCAATTCTGGCTTCCCTCAAATTGCAATGGGTTCAGGCAATGAGAGCCCTCACCCCTCATAGCTCCTCAAGCTCAAGTTCCTGATTGGGAAGCTCTCAACAATGAGCTTCAACGACGGAAAATCAGATATTCAGAGGACCTAGACATTCTCAGATGGGGATATACAACGAAAGGTATGTTTACAACGAAAGAAGCTTATTCTATGATGCACGCCACGCCCCTCCCTCGTGACCCTCTCTGGCAATTGATATGGGCCCCAAAAATTTGGCCAAAAATTTCTAATTTCCTATGGCTCCTCAGTCATAGAAGAATCCTCACCTGGGAAAATTTTCTCAAAAGGGGTTTCATAGGGCCATCCAAATTCCCCAATTGCAATCAAAGCAATGAAACTATACTGCATCTCATGATGTCTTGCTCTCTTGCCAATACTCTATGGGAGAAAATTAGTTTTCATAGCCAAAGAAGAAAACCCGCTGGAGACATAACTAACATCCTTCGCAATTGGCCCAAACGTTCTTATAGCTCCTCCCTTCTCAACACCCTATGGCAGCTTCTTCCTGGTGTGCTTTTATGGTCTCTGTGGAAAGAAAGAAATAAACGTATTTTTAAAAATCAATCCTCATCTCTGGATACCATTTGGGGCATCATCAACAATAATATCCAGGAATCCCTTGCTCTTCACTCCTGGTAGGAAGACAATTTTCCCAAACGGCCTAAAGAAATCTCCATTTGGCAGAACTGGAATCTCAAAATTGTGCCTATTCCAACCCTCAGGAACAGGGCCACCCCTGAAGCTCCCCTACATTGGTCACCTACTCCTTCTGGGATGATGAAATTAAACTTTGACGGAGCTTCCAGAGGAAATCGTGGGCAAGCAGGATTTGGAGGCATTTTTAGAAATTCAAAGTGGGAAACGCAAGTCATTTACTATGGATCTATCGGGTGGGATACTAACAATTCGGCTGAATTAGAAGGGCTCTAACAAGGGCTTTGCCTTATTCATCACTAGAAATTCTTTCCCATTATCATTGAAGGGGATTCATAGATACTCATTAATATGGTCAATCGGCTCCTATGGGGTACCAACACAACAAAGGTAGAAAACAGCTAGCACTTGGCTGCTAGGATTGATAAGATAAGCAACTGGATGAAAAGCAACAGGGCAATCTCGTTCACTCATGTCAAGCGAGAAAGAAACAAAGTTGGATATCTCTTGGCCAATTTTGGAGCAGATAGCACGAACACACTCACTCATGGCCCCCTCAACATTATCCATGAATGCGAATGCTACAAAACTGCACCATGTTGGTGCACAAAGATTTCCCTTCTCCGGATGTGGATGAATGCATGGAGTGATGGGACATTGGCCCCTACGTGTCTCCCGAAGGAGCTCGCGTGGGGTGGCCATATGGCCCCCTGTACACGCATTAATGCGATCATAACTTTGCCAGCTCACGAAGACATTACTCCTGCTCAGACGCTCCTTCAAATTTCTATGGGTATTCATTTGGTTATGGAGTTCGTTCTAGACTGTTTGGATAGTTGTGATAGTAGTAATGGCTCCCCGATTCCTTTAACTGGTGCTTGCCCTCCCGACTATGCTGATCCCAGCACTCGCACTCACACCGGCCATCGCTGCACTCTTCTTGCCTTCTTTGAACCGCTGCCAAGGCATCATTTATCTCATAGCCTCTTCTGTGGTGCCAATTCCCCTCACTATGCTCAAATTGTGGATTTATGTGGTGTCATTTCCCTTCACTATGTTCGGTCAGTGGAAATTAGTCGTGGAAATTCCCCTCACTGTGCTCCTGGGCCTCTTGTCTACCCTTTCTCCTACAGTTATCGCCATCTCACCTCTGCCATCATGCCGCACCTTCGCCACAGAATGAGGTGTTGGCGCGGCACCAGTCGAGGTCGTGCTTCTCACTATCGACCGTCCTCCAGCTCATTTTCGGGGTCTTCCTCAGCTGAAGATATGCAAGTCCAACCTCAAGCTATGCGTAGCTGTAGAGGTCAAAGCCGTCATCATGAATCTGTTCACTTTGCTCAACCTGTCCCTTCCCCCTCTGTTGACCCTCACAGTGGCACAATTCCATCTGTCTCCCGTAGGTCTGCTAGACTTCCCATTTGCCAAACTGCTCAGTGTGATGACTTCCGCTTTGAGTATTCCCTAGACAAACCCATCGTCACAGCCTTTATCACTATAACTCTCAGAGAAGAGTCTCCTCTCCCTATTCCCTCCCTTGTGGCCTCGCCCCTACCCCCTCCTGTCACAAGCTTCCCAAAAAGCTCGGATCTGCTAGCAGATATCACTCATCCCTCTGAGGACGCGTCGCGCAAGGACGATGTAGTCACTGACAAGGAAGGCGCTCTCAAGGGAGTTATGGATGATAGCAGAGATGAATATGGTTGCAGAGTGGTGGAAGAACCTCCGTCTCCGGTTCATGATCAATGATTCTCCTAGCTTACAGCTTCGTCTGGTATTTTTGCTCAATTACTGTTGGAATTTTTTGTTTATCTGTCTCAATGCTTAGCTGGAAAAGCTTATTTTTACTTTCAATATATTTCTTTCTGTTAATTTGCCTTGTATAAACTGTAGGCCAGTTTCCCTTCCAAGGGTGGCCAAACTACTTCTTAAAGGACTGGTTTCCCTCCTCGGGCAGTCCAAACTCTTTTTGTTCAGCATGTTTATCAAGCCCAGTGTTCAGGCTCTCACAGATGACACTGTGGCAGTTTTGTACCAGTAAATTTTATACATAATAGAATTATTTTTAATTAGAAAAAAAAAATATTGAGATTCCTGGGATGATCGTTATCAATATATTTTTTTATATGGATTTTGAGATTCCTTGGATGATCACTATCACTATATTTTTTATATGGATAATTAAGATAACAAGTCATCATGAGTTTTCAGATCATCATATTTTTCACGATGAAGAAGAATTTTAGAATTATTTGATAATTTTTATCCTTACTATTGTTGTGATCATCGTTGTCAGAACTTTATGAAAATTAATAACAACCCTAACAAAACTTTTCCTTCATCATCAACAGTATACCAAGTTCATATCACTTGTAATTTTTTTCTTCATCATGAGCACTATACCAAGTTCATATCACTTGTAAATTTTTTTATTATATATAATTTTCTCACGTCATATACTATTATCTATAGGTTTATTTATGGTTATACAACACACCTTTTATTTTTCTCTAGAAACGTCTAGGTTTAAACATTAAAATTTACACACTTAACACACACACCCTAAGTGAAGAAGAGCCTGGTTAACACTTCCAGGCAAAGACTTTAAAATTGTAATCAATCGATCCTGCACCTCTCTGCCCTTGTTTCGACATTGTAATCATCTCATCCTACACCTCCTTGCCCTTGTTGGTCTCTCTTCCCTTTGTGCCGTGTTTTTTCTTTCATCATTCCACTCCAAAGGCGTTTATCACAGAGACTTATTGGCCTTCATCCTAAGTTTCCATTAGGAAGACTTACTCCTCCACGTAGGATTCAAGTTATTCGTCCTTCGAGTTTTCATTCTAACTCCTCTTGTGGTTCATTAGGTTCCCCTTCTAGTTCCGTCCCCGGTTCTCCACCTATCACCTTCACCATGTCTAGTTCAGGACGTAATGTTGGTGGTAGCCCCGACCCTAATGCTGGGAATAATACTATTTGGACTGCAACAGGAACTATCTCGGCTACTCCCATGCTCCCCTATATGACAGGCTTCAGTATTCCCGACTTTAACCATTTTATTAATGACCGTATATGCCATGATGCTGGTTGGCCTGCTATGCCAACCAAGCTCCCTTAGAACATCCCCAAGTTTGAAGGTATTTCTAGAGAATATCCTACAAACCATGTTCGATCTTTCCACATGTGGTGTTCATCTAACTCCATTACCAATGACTCTGTTCCTCTTTGGTTGTTCCAACATACGCTTACTGGTGAAGCTTCTAAGTGGTATGTCGATCAGGCCTCCTCCTCTCAAACCACATTTGCGAGTCTTGCCCAGGCTTTTCTGTCTTATTTCCAGCTTCGCCTTCGTTATGACAATGGTACTGAACTTTTGACTTCTTTCTGTCAATCGTCTATGACCTGCTTATCCGATCATGTCTAGGAATGGCAGAGAAGAAAGAGCCTAAGTCAAGCCCCTACCTTCGAAGACCATGTCTACATGGACTAGTTCCTTAGATCCCTTTTTCCTGCTATAGGGAAAGATGTCGCATCGCATTTCCCTCAAACTGAGGAAGCTTCTCTCCAGATTGCGTTAAAATATGACCTAATCTATGGACAGTCTAGTTATGTTTATATCATCTTACCTGATCTCCCGAGACCCAGTGGTGCCAACACACCAGGGGCATCCCATGCCGCCAACGGTATCGATGGAGCCCTTTCTCATCCATATTATCATTCTCCCATGGGTTATGGTTTCCCTCAAGGAGGGGCCAGCTCCTCCAGCACTTTTCCCCCTCCCAGTAGCATGCATCCATGATATGGCATGCCTCCTACTTTTTCCCAACCTGTTTACCACAATGTTACCCAACCTCATTATTATCCGTATCCACTGCCTAGTGCTCCAGCCCCTCAAGCATTAACACCCCCGCCTCCCTTGCCTTCTCAACCCCTACAACAGCAGGCACCACCCCCCAGGGGTAGGTGTATGCATAGCAGGCCACGACTAATCCTCCTACTTCCAAAAAGAAGAGGAAAGGCACCCAAAATAAATCTGCCCCCAGTAATCTAGGACCTAATCCCCAAGGGAATGCACGATTGTCCTATTTTACCAGAGATGCGTCATATGTAGGAGACTCAAGCAGCATCGCGAGGACAACAAGCCTCCCCTTCGTTTCCTCCCAATGCTGTGCCTATCCAACCAGTTGTGTTTACCAATCCTTTCCCTCAGCAAAGATTCGTGGATACCCAACCACCTAAAGGTCAGGCGGACACTCAACCTCCTCCTTCCGGTACCTCCGATTACTAGATTCTGATGATGAAATCTGACCAAACCATTAGCATTGACCTCAACCTTTAGACTCATTCCCATTAGTACAACAAGCCTCTTGCTACGTCTGCCCCCAAGCCCCCTTCTTCTGGCTCTATAGAGCCTCTTTTGACAACCAATGGTACTTTACAGATCCCTCAGCCTCATGTATAGGTTCATACCAAGATCCCCAAGGGACCATTACATCGAAATGTTGCTTCTAGCAGAGCTACTCATTCGTATACTATATTAGATGATTTTCCACAATCTCCTACTGCCATTTCAACTTCGGGACTCGTCCAATCATGCTCTTCACAATGAAAGGATCTAATATCTGCCATGGGCACTGTAGATCCTTCAGATGATCATTTGATCGTCTTCGATGTTGATAGGTCAGAACATCCTCCCCTTCCTGCTTCTGTCACCTTCCAAATCCCCATGAAGATCCCGAACACCAGCGTTTCCCATTGTATCATTGATGAGGGGGCATCCACCTATGTAATTTCTGCTTCGTTTTGGAATCAACTCGAATCACCTGAGTTGGACCCTTCCACTATCACCTTTCGAGTGTGAGATGGCCACTACTCCAAGCCCATTGGTATGTTTTGCAATTGTCCTATCACTCTTGGGGGAAAGACTATTTGCATTGACGTAGAAGTCATTGATGACCCCTTAGATTACAACATTCTATTGGGTCATAGCTACACCTATGTAATGTCTGCTATACCATTTCTGGTTCACCACAAGATGTCCTTTCCTCATAATGGAATGATAGTCACCATTTACCAGTTGACATATTACGAACCGAAGTCTCATACCTCCCTTGAGTCCATCATATCCTCGGTGGCCAATAAACAAACCCTTGACCCCTTGACCAGTGTCTCACTCAGAGTCTACAAATACTCCTCTTTCCTTGGTTCATTCCCTGGTCTTCCTCCTCCTGTCTGTGATCCAAAATCATCGAATGTTTTCATGATGCAATCGTCTCAGGCATCCCTCAAGCGGCCCGCTTCAGCTTGTCAATAGCCCTGCCCTCCTCAACTTGCTCCTAGCACTTTGACTCAACCTTCTGGACCCCCTCCTCCTGACCCTTCACCTGAAGCTGGTATCCATGAGCCTCTTTACCCTCCTAGCATGGTTACTCCTAGCCTTAACCATCTTAGAGCCTTCTCGCCTGGCCATTACACCTCATGTTAAATACCGTTCCTAGATCCCCCTCTTGGAGTGTTCTCGGTAATGGCTATCTTAACCCTTCCTAGCCTGAACCTGGGGATACCCATCTGGTAAATTGATCCCCCAGTCGCTACCTTGCATGGTCAACCCAAACCTTATCTTTCTTTGACCCCAGTTCAACTGTTCATCATGACCCCTTCCTCTACTACCGTGCCTCAGCCACCTTAACACGAACCTTCTCCTGTTGCGACAGCTTTGGGTAAAGGGGAAAAAGCTCACAAGAAGACACCTAAAGACAAGGCTACCCTGACTGACCCTACTCCTCCTTAGCCTCCAAAGCCTTGTGCTTTGTGTGATGTTGTTGGTCATGCCACCCACCATTGTCCTGAATTGCCTTTTATGAAGCCCATCGTTAATTTTACATTCCCTGAGTCTACGGTCCTTGAGGGATCTTTTTCTTCCTCAACTGCAGCCAAGAACCCTAAGACTATTCACACCAACAAACCTTATGCTTTGTGTGATCTACATGGTCATTATCCCCACTGGTTTCCCCACCTCACGCATTGTCGTGCCTCTTTGGAGGTAGTTAGGGATTGCAAGATTGAATAGATCCAGTCTGCCTCTCCCGTCCTTGTGTAGTATGCTTCGGGCCAGCTTGAGAATTTACCTGCTCCCATTGACATTCCCCCTCTTGATGTCGAGATGATGGTGCCTGTGGCTTCCATCCTCTACCTATCATCATTCATGAGATCCACGGTGGAAGCTCCCTTTGAGACTACCCCTTCTGTTTCACCTGACCCCCCTTCAGCGATCACCCTAGGCTCAACATCAGTGGATCCCTTATCTGCTTGTTCTTCCATCACCCCCCATGACAATGCGCATGTGAACCTTTCTTCTCATGATGATGAGTCAGGTAGCTTTGCCATGTCATGTGGTCTCTCTTCCTCTAGTCACCCTATCTTCTATTACGATGACGACATTATGGAAGAAGTCACCACCCCTGAATTTACCTATCCCCACTTACATTGAACCCATGCATTCGAACCACATACACCTTGTGGCCATTACATTGACACCGAATGTTTAGGTAGGGGGGCACCCATATTTGAGAGACCAGGAAAAGTAATTCTCCACAACTCTCCTAGTTTATCTGGTCGTGTTGACTCTAGTACCCTTATTATTCCCCATTTATAAGAACATCTAGAGTCCCATATCACTTTAGATCACTCTAGGGATGATACCCCTTGTCATTCCTTCATCTTACATCAGCAACCCAGTCCCCTAGACATTGTCGTTGACCAACTTTTGGGCTTTCTAGGAGAGCACCAGTTCTTGGTACCTATTATGGCTAACTTAACCCTTCCTAACCTGACCTTGGGGATACCCATCTGGTACATTGATCCCCCAGCCGCTACCCAGCCTGGTCAACCCAAACATTATCTTTCTTTGACCCTGGTTCAACCGGTCCCCATGACCCCTCCCTCTCCTACCGTGCCACAACCACCTCAACAGGAACCTTCTCATGTTGCGACAACTTCAGGTAAAGGGGGAAAAGCTCGCAAGAATGCACCTAAAGACAAGGCTGCCTCAACTGACCATGATCCTCCTCAACCTCCAAAGCCTTGTGCTTTGTGTGATGTTGATGGTCATGCCACCCATTATTGTCCTAAATTGCCTTGTATCAAGCCCATGGTTATTTTTACGTTCCCTGAGTCTACGATCCCTAAGGCCTATGTTTCTTCCTCAACTACAGCCAAGAACCCTAAGGCTATTCACACCAACCAAGCTTGTGATTTTTGTGCTCTCCATGGCCATTATACCCACCATTGTCCCCACCTCACCCATTTCTGCTCCTTTTTGGAGGTAGATACGGAGTACGAGATTGAACAAAACCACTCCGCCTCTTCCATCCACCATCATTTTCCTAACATCATTCATGAGCTCCATGGTGGAAGCTCCCTCTTAGACTTCCCCTTTTGCTTCACTTGACCCCCCTTCAGTGATAACCCTGGGCTCAACATCAGTGGATCCCTTATCTGCTTGTTCTTCCATCACCCACCATGACGATTCGCATGTGAACCTTTCTTCTCATGATGATGAGTCAGGTAGCTTCACCGTGTCATGTGGTCTCTCTTCCTCCAGTCACCCCATCTTCTATTACAATGACGATATTATGGAAGAAGTCACCACCCTTGACTTTATCTATCCCCCCTTACATCGAACCCATGCATTCGAACCATGTACACCTTGTGGCCATTACATTGACATCGAATGTTTGGGTAAGGGGGCACCCATACTTTAGAGACTAGGATAAGTAATTCTCCACAACTCTCCTAGTGTATCTGGTCATGTCGACTCTAGTACAATTATTATTCCCTATTTATAAGAACCTCTAGAGTCCCATATCACTTCAGATCACTCTAGGGATGATACCCCTCATCATTCCTTCATCTTAGATCAGGAACCTAGTCCCATAGAAATTGTTGTTGACCAACCTGTGGGTTTTCTAGGAGAGCACCAGTTCATTATCACCAAATCTACTCTTTGGGATAGTTACACCATGTATGCCAATCCAAAAACTTAGTCCATTTTCTTCATATATGTTGTACCAAAAGATGTTGGTAATCCTCCATTCCTTTCTCGAACTGCATAACCATAACGAAAACAAATGGCGCACCACATCATAAAAATGTGTTTAGATTCCCCTTTTTATAAATAAATTTTTGCATGACCACAACATGCTTGGGGGCACCTATGCCGCTCAACCATAAAAATTCCAGATCTCAGTGAAAAACAGCACTCAAACCCCTTTTCTCTTACAGGTCCCACTTTTCAGTTAATTTCTTGGGACAGGTCGTAGTTTTCTGCCCAGTACCTCCTACTTAGGTCATAGTTTTATGCCCAGTACCTCCTCCCCAGGTCGCAGCACATACCCCAAAAAGTGTGACCTGGCTACTCATGAGCTCTGCGTACCTAAACTGGAATTTTGATCCCCTTCATTTAAAGAGTATGGTTAGGCCTCTTACCTACAACTGACGGATCTCGTTTCCAACAGCCTGTTTGTTTGCTATGCCAGACGCAATATTTAGGGCCTTCTCTCCTCTCTACATTCACCACAGCTACACTTGCAAATGAGTGAGTTTGGAGGGAAAATTCTTTATTAGAAGAGAAACCCCAGATTTTTCTTTCACCCGCTACGCCCAAATCGTAGCTCAGTATGAAAAACCATCCATACCATTGGAAAGCTCTCACCGAGCCGCAAAATTGGTATTTGTTATTTTTTTGTGATTTGATACTTCACCACAACACATTTTTCCAATAAGGGTCACTTCACCACTCCTCAAAATCGAATTTCTTCACTTGCAACACTTGTACTTGGGGCACCACTTCGCTTCTGTACTTTTCCATGCTCGTGTTGATTTTCTTCATGAGTAACCATCTTGTACTCATGTCTTTATGGTCCCCATCGAACCTTTTCTGTGTGGCAGCATCATCGAGTCGCCCTTTTTTAGAGCATCCGAGTTGAGCCATCATCGCATCCATGGAGTCTATCCTAAGTCCCTTTGTATCCTGCTATAGTCCTCCATCCTTAATTTCTTGGTTCCTCCCTCGTGTCGCACATTATGGCCTTTAGTCCCACTGTCCCCTGTCCCCTTTGATATTGTGTTTGTTGTTGTTAGGTCATCCATGCCCTTTATGCTCTAATAAGGGAAGTCATTTTTTTCGCTACTCAGTACCCCCCATTTCATCATCAGCCCTAGTGTCAGTCTGTCATTCGCTCTACTATTTTCTCTCATGCCTTAATTGAGGATCCCTTATTGCCTCACCTATGGCGGACCTCCCTCTGTCGACATCAAATAATTCATTCCAGAAGACAGGTCTAAAGGTCAGTGTACCTTGTTTGCAGCTTCCACTCTTGTTCGTTGCCTCGGATCAGGCAAAGGGACTCCTTATTTCCCTTTCACTTGATTGTTTCTCAGCTCCAGCTCCTTACAGCATGATCGAGATCCATATACTTGATGGTTCAGGGATGCAGCAGATTGTACCAGTGATTCCTGGGTGTGTGTGAGATGTTTCAAACCGCATGATGCACTTCAGGTAGCCCCCCACATGTCCTGATGAACTCTTAATTACAGCCTTTGATGCAGCTCCATAGATTGAATGATGTTAGCCTCAGCTTCCTGCAACGCCTTTTAGTTTGCATGTATCATTTAAATTTTTAGAGCCCTTTCCTGTTTATAGGGCCTCTTTGGTTGTACTTATATATCACGTACTCAGATATTATTTTATAATTCCTAGATTTTATCCCATGCACAGTATGTATGTGGGATCCATTATCATGTTTTTATATGGCTCATGTTCATGCCAGCATGTACTATCTAGTTTAGTCCCTTGTTTACTCGACGCATTATTCTTTGTACATTGCCTCGGCGGTCATAGGTATGCCTTCCCCACTACCTATATCACAGGTACTCACTCATAAAAGAGAATTGTCACACTTGTAATTCTCGCCTCCTCAGGGTCTTGTCCTCTAGCGCTTTGATCTACCTTCTATTTTTCTCTCTCTGACCTCCCCTTCAGTGTCTAGTGATTGAGTTCTTACAACGTACTTTGGTCATACGATTAGCTCCTAATGCTCGCACGCTGGGGGGAAATATGTTACACCATTGTTTGGTCATCTAACCTATTACTTTTATATGGACCAAAGTACACCATCTAAGACCAATTTTACCCTAAGTAAAATTTCTTTCACTATGAAAAATAACTTAGTAATCCATATTTATTAAGTTGTTTATGGTATAAACAGGAAACTCCATGACGAAATATTGAATAAATCCACATTTTTTTGCTTTTCCTCAAGAAATAATAAGTTAAACAATAGTTTAATTAATATTCCTAGTCACATTTAACCCAAAATAGGAAAATTAATTAGATAAATAATTATTTATCTTATTATTTTTTATGAATAATTATTAAAAACTTATTTAAATAATATTCCATGTGCATGAGATCCACGGTGGAAGCTCCCTCTGAGACTTCCCCTTCTATTTCGCTTGACCCCCCTTCAGTGATCACCCTGGGCTCAACATCAGTGGATCCCTTATCTTCTTGTTCTTCCATCACCCCCCGTGACGATGCGCATGTGAACCTTTCTTCTCATGATGATGAGTTAGGTATCTTTGCTATGTCATGTGGTCTCTCTTCCTCGAGTCACCCCATCTTCTATTACGATTATGACATTATGGAAGAAGTCACCACCACTTACTTTATCTATCCACCCATACATCGAACCCATGCATTCAAACCACGTACACCTTGTGGCCATTACATTGACACCAAATGTTTGGGTAAGGGGGCAACCATATTTGAGAGACCAGGAGAAGTAATTCTCCACAACTCTCCTAGTGTATCTGGTCGTGTCGACTCTAGTACCCTTATTCTTCCCCATTTAGAAGAACCTCTAGAGTACCATATCACTTTAGATCACTCTAGGGATGATACCCCTCATCATTCCGTCATCTTACATCAGCAACCCAGTCCTCTAGACATTGTTGTTGACCAACCTGTGGGTTTTCTAGGAGAGCACCAGTTCATTATCACAAAATCCACTCTTTGGGATAATTACACCATGTATGCCAACCCAAAAACTTAGTCCATTTTCTTCATATATGCAGTACCAAAAGAGATTGGTAATCCTCCATTCCTTTCCTGAACTACATAACCATAATGAAAACAAATGGCGCACCAAATCATAAAAATGTGTTTATATTCCCCTTTTTATAAATACATTTTGGCATGACCACAACATGCTTTGGGGCACCTATGCCCCTCAACCATAAAAATCCTAGATCCTAGCGAAAAACAGCACTGAAACCCCTTTTCTCTAACAGGTTGCACTTTCACAGTTTTCTACCAAGTACCTCCTACCCAAGTCATAGTTTTCTGCTCAGTACCTCCTACCCAGGTTACAGCACAAACTCCAAAAAGTGAGACCTTGCCTGTTCATGAGCTATGGGTACCTAAACTGAAATTTTGATCCCCTTCATTGAAAGAGTATGGTTAGGCCTCTTACCTGCAGCTGACGGATCTCGTTTCCAATGGTTGGTTTGTCCGCTTTGCTTGCTGCGAGATTTAAGGCCTTCTCTCCTCTCTACATTCGCCACAACTACACTTGCAAATGAGTGAATTTGGAGGGAAAATTGGTTATTAGAAGAGAAACCCCAAATTTGTCTTTCACCCACTATGGCCAAACCATAGCTCAGTACGAAAAACCATCCATACCGTTGGAAATCTCTCACCAAGCCCTAAAATGGGTATCAGTTAGTTTTCTATGATTTGATACTTCACCAGGACACATTTTTCCAGGAAGGGTCACTTCACCGCTCCTCAAAATCGAATATCTTCACTTGCAACACTTGTACTTGGGGCACCCTTTTGCCTCTATACTTTTCCATGCTTGTGTAGATTTTCGTCATGAGTAACCATCTTGTACTCATGTCTTTATGGTCCCCAACCAACCTTTTTTGTGTCGAAGCATCCGAGTTGAGTCATCATCGCATCCATGGAGTCTATCCTGAGTCCCTTTGTATCTTACTATAGTCCTCCATCCTTAGTTTCTTGGTTCATCTCTCACGTCGCACATTATGGCCTTCAGTCCTACTGTCCCTTGTCCCCTTTGATATTGTGTTAGTTGCTGCCAGGTCATCCATGCCCTTTATGCTCTAACACGGGAAGTCATTTGTCCACTACTTAGTACCCCCCATTTCATCATCATCCCTAGTGTTAGTCTGTCAGTCACTCTACTATTTTCTCTCGTGCCTTAATTGAGGATCCCTTATTTCCTCACCTATGGCGGACCTCCTTCTGTGGACATCAAATCATTCATTCTAGAAGACAGGTCTAGAGGGTAGTGTACCTTGGTTCCAGCTTCCACTCTTGTTCGCTGCCTCGAATCAGGAAAGGGGACTACTTATTTCCCTTTGAATTCATTTTTTCTCAGCTCCAGCTCCTTACAGCATGATCGAGATCCATATACTTAATGGTTCAATGATGCAATAGATTGTACTGGTGATTCCCACGTGTGTGTGAGATGCTTCAAACCGCATGAGCGGGTGGCACTTCAGGTAGACACCCACATGCCCTGATGAACTCTTCATTATAGCCTTTGATGCACATTCATAGATTTAATGATGTCATCCTCAGCCACCTACAACGCATTTTAGTTTGCATGTATCATTTAAATTTTTAGAGCCCTTTCCTGTTTATAGGGCCTCTTTGATTGTACTTATATCTCATGTACTCAGATATTATTCTATAAGTCCTC
The DNA here is from genome assembly GCA_034641835.2 of Pinus albicaulis. Lineage (NCBI taxonomy): Eukaryota > Viridiplantae > Streptophyta > Pinopsida > Pinales > Pinaceae > Pinus > Pinus albicaulis. Next base: position 1,136,840,807 of record CM076583.1, on the reverse strand, counting down.
GCTATTATCAGATGCACAGTATGTATGTGGGATCCATTATCATGTTTTTATATGGCTCATGTTCATGCCAGCATGTACTATATAGTTCAGTACCCTATTTACAAGATGCATTATTCTTTGTACATTGTCTCGGTGGGCATAGGTATGCCTCCCCCACCACCTATAGCACAGGCACTCACTCATAAAAGAGACTTGTCGCACTTGTAATTCTCACCTCCTCAGGGTCTTGTCCTCTAGTGCTTTGATATACATTATATTTTTCTCTCTCTAACTTCCCCTTAAGTGTCTAGTGATTGAGTTCTTACAACGTACTTTAGTCATACGATTAGCTCCTAACGCTCGCATGCTGGGGGGAAATCTGTTACACCATTTTTTGGTCATCTCTCCTATTACTATTAGATGGACCACAGTACACCATGTAAGACCAATTTTACCCTAAGTAAAATTGCTTTCACTATGAAAAATAACTTAGTAATCCATATTTATTAAGTTGTTTATGGTCTAAACAAGAAACCCCATGAGGAAATATTGAATAAATCCACATTTGTTTGATTTTTCCTCAAGGAATAATAAGTTAAACAATAGTTTAATTAATTTTCCTCGTCATATTTAACCCAAAACAAGCAAAGTTAATTAGATAAATCATTATTTATCTTATTATTTTCTAGGAATAATTATTTAAAACTTATTTAAATAATATTCCTTATTAAATTTGACTAAATCATTTATAAATAATTTAATAAATCATTATTTATTTGATTATTACTCAACCACATCCTTAAAATAATAAATAAATCATTTATTTATTTATTATTTACAAATAGAGGGATTTGACCAAATTAAAATTCCTTTTCCCTCCAACAAATATAATGAAATATTCCATAAAAGTTGGATCTAGATTTGGTTAATCATATTTTAATTATGCACCAATATCTAGACTGACTCAATATTTTGTTATAAATAGAAGGGTTTTTCCATTCATTCACTACCTTTTGTTGCCTACAGATCACTCTCGATCTATACTTTTGGTTTAACTTTGATCCTCCATCGTCATCATATTCTACTACCATTTTTCTTGTGAGCTCCCTTTGAGTTCCATTTTTTGTCTGGGTTTTCTGCACCATCAAGAGAGAGAGATCTTAGGTCAGAAGTGCTGAGGACTTACAATAACCCATCCCATTCAGGGGGACTGGTAACCTCTTTCTATGTTCCCTTCCCAGGTGTCAAAAAATACAAATTTTTTTTAAAAACATTCTTGTCTTGTCTATTGGATGCATAGAGAAACTCTTTTTTTTTATTTACTACTTAATGTGTGTTACTACATAGATCTAGATTTTGTAGCATTTATCTTGATCAACTAGCTGCATATCTAAAGAAATTCGCAGCCATCTTTGATGTTAGGGTTGTTTTTTTATGCACAACTAAAGTGAGATTTTTTCGTACGCTTGCGATTAGGATTCATACTAACAATTATCATTATTAGGTAGGTGGATTTAAAAAATGTAAGGGAACTAGTTAAAATAGGTCATGCATTTAATAGGAAAGGATGCAATGGATTAACATTAGGTAGGTGGATTTAAAAAATGTAAGTGAAATAGTTAAAATAGGTCATGCATTTAATAATATTGATATGTAAAATAAAAAGTATATTCCACTAGAATATTTCATGATAATTGATTAGATATATTATTTACAAGCTTCTGTGGTGGTTAGAATTTGAAGCAATTGGTTGTGGAACTTGATCCATAGTAATCAGTTTTAGTTGAAATTTTGATTCTAGCACATGCTCCATTATCAAGACTAAATGTATTAGAGAAGGAAGCAAGGGGAGAGAACGAGGTTGTTATTACATCCCTTCTCCTTCAATTATTTATATGTATACATCTTCCCCACTCCTCCTCTCAACCATTCGATCTTGATGATGGATCTCGTTTTGGACTCGAAATGTCGACTACAAATGATTAGTGTGGATCAATTTAATGATCCTATATCTTCAAAATACTTGATATAATTATTTAAATCTACACAATATACATTCCAATGTGGTCGATGAAGGTGGTTGTGAGCCAATAGCCTGGGATTCTCCAACAAAATCAATTTTCCTGTCATCTCGAATAGATGCAACACGTGTCATCTACGAAACTTGTTGAGAAATAAATCAAACGATGGTCCACCCTTTGCAATCCCTTCAACCCTAGCTTGGCCTATTGTGATTTTTGAATGAATTATCTTGTGTGAACAACTTTAGCAAGAAATTCGCTCTACATGGATGAAAGAACTTGTGTTATCGACTTTACCAAGAAGTTCCATTTACGATCACATGCCATGGAACACAAGTTTCATGCCTCTTCAACTTGACAGAACACCATAGCGGGGCACAACTCGTGATGCAAGTCACTACCTCCTCCACACAACTCAAATGTTAGAAAATGTTAGTTCTCTAATGTTCCAACGGTGCATATCTTGAAAGCACGACACAGTCATGGATTTTTGACAAACCCGACACCAGTTCTTCATTTGATACCAAACAAAAAATAATAGAAGTCAAAGTGATAGAAAGATGAGAGATGCGACTCTCAGGTAAGGCAATGCTCAATATAAGCGCGGCCTACATTCACACTTATATTCATCCGACCATACATTAATTACACATAATATTACAAAATAGTTGATTATCATAAATAAGATATAAACTCTACATAACCTCAACCAGACATAAACCACTTGTATAAATTAGTATAAACCAATATTATTTATAATAGATTAAATTTAAACTTACAACATATTCACTATCAAAAACATCATCATCATTAAAAGAATTTGTATTTTAAAATAATTAATATTAAATGCATCGCATATGATTTTATGATCTTTATCCTGAATGAAAACATAATAAAATGATTAATATACATCTTATTCATCGTCAATATACTACGTACTCTAAAACACAATATACTACCTACATAGAACAAGAAAAATGATTAGCCTTAATTACTTCTCCCATTAAGTGAATGTTGAGATTCGTCGGGCCATTATCATCAATACTATTTCATTGGTATAAGGTAACGCGTCATCATGAAAGTGATTAGTATTGATTATATTTCTACCATCTTCTTATCTTCAACCCAAATTATCAAAGTAAATCCTTCAAAACATTAATATCTTTTTTTTTTTAATCTAAACATATAATATGGATCAATTCTGGATCCATATTCTTTTAATATGGATCAATTCTGACCGTTGGTCTTAGCGGCACTGAGCATGAGGTTATGAATTAGCATCTCTATGAGGTTATGAATTAACATCCCTAAAATCTTCAAATAGATCTGGTAATCACATTTACTTTCAATTTTTACACTAAATCTCTCATAACATTAATACCATCCTTGGATTATTATTATTGATCATCTACTTCGCAATGAAGAATTTATTCGCTATGAAGAATTTAGGAATAAATGATAATTGTTATAAACCATTATCTTTACCATTGCTTATAATAAACGACATTTTTTTTCCCTTCACTAATAAATATTTTTCAAAGTCAACGTAAATGGTAAATAATCTTGGATCAGCATCATTGTAATTTAATCTAATTTACCAGCGAATTTCCAATGTCAACGTTTATTGTGAGTACAGATATTGTATAATTATTTTAGATTTTGAAGTTTTCTTGCGTTGGACTTTTTTTTAATATCTTCAGAATGTCCTGGTCAATGCATATATTAAAAGTGCTCTAAAGAAATTTGTAGTTATCAGTTCAAACTTCTCATTCCAGCCCATCCCTCTAAAATTTGATAATAAAATTGGCGGAAAAGACTTCAAAACTGCGTGAATAACGGTATAAACATGCAACATTACAAAGTCAATGTTTAAGTGAGTAAGCAATTTCCAAATTTAACAATGAGTCCGCCGCCGTCGCCGTCGGCATCGGAGAACGAACGGGATAACAACTAATGCAACGCTGACTTTGAATATCATCTTGTTGCTCAGATTTACACGATTATCGGATTTGACTATAAAATTTCAATAACCTTAAAACAATATAATCAATAAACGAAATCCAGATAGATTCCAAACTCTCCTCAAAAATTTTCGTTAACAAACATCTTTTAATTAACAAATTAAAATATATTATACTTATTAACTAATTAAACTAAATTAAATATAATATAATAATAAATTATTTAATAAATTATTTCAGTTATATAATTTTTTCTCTATTAAATTACTTATTAAATTAGTTGTTATATTTTAATGGGTAGTCAATCTTCTTTTTATCTTTTTAAACTTGTTTTTTTAATTTGATTTCTTATTTTATTCTCGAGATGAACAACACTAATTAATTAAAAACACATCAACAATACATGATCAGATGTAATTATCACGAAAAACAACTTTTAAAAATGAAAAAAGATGTTTTAGTAATTTATATCACATAGTTTCACTTCTACCCATGCTCTCTTGTTTACGCTTGAAACGATATCTTCCTTTCAATGGCCTGAAATGTTGAAAGGATATCTTCCTTTCAATGGCCGTAGAGTCATGACTTTTTAAGTTTTATTTTAAAATTACGTTGCAGAATGGAAGCCACGGACAAATCTGTGAGTCGCTTTCGTTGGAACGGATTGTATAATTGTCAAATTCATGGGATAATTGACTCGACCAAATAGTAAAGAGCGTTGATATCCCGATACAATATTATAACATCCAGTTTAACATCATTTATAAGGAAACAAAAAAAAATATTAGTCATATATATATAGATTTTTTTTAATATAATTTCAAGCGTTTGAGATTTCATTATTTTATGCTTATAGTTTATTTATTGAAATTATGATTATCTTTATATTTGAATTCCACTAGAATAAATATTTCTAATGTATATTCTATTATAAAGTTTATTTATTTCTTTCGTATAAATAATTTTATTTTATGTGTGCAGAAATTACTTTTGAGTGTGACTCTCAGTGAAAAGGAAAAGCATTCTTAATATATAAAATGTTTGGATTTTTTCAAATGAATAAAATTATAATTATCAGATCCTCCATACATATATATAATTTTCATTAATGAAAAAATTGAATTTAAATATAGATAGATATCAAGAATTCGAAAAGTCAAAATGAAACCAGTACAACCATGCTGCATTTCTAATGCCTTCTATTTTTATTTTTTTGCCATGATACGTTGACTTTTATATATATATAAAAGTAAAATGTATACCAACTTGTTTTTTAATTTTTTTTTACTTAACTTAAGAAAATAATATATTGTTATTGATCAATTAAAAAAACAAAATGAATAATAGGTTTTTGGACATATAATTTGATAAGTTAATATTCAATTAAAATAGTGTAACAAACTTTATTTATAATTTAAAAATATCCAAAATAAAATGAGATGAATTTTTATATATTTAATTAATTTATTATTTATTTTATAATTAGTAATAATTATTTAAAATAAAATGATAAGTTTGTTTTAATTTTATTGGCAATGTGAGAAGTATCATAAAGTAAGTGGTGTTTTGAAGCCTATTATGGATTAATGCCTCTTAGTATTTACCAACCATTACAAATATATAACCTCATTATCATCATCATCATCATAGTTAATAAGAAATATTGATTATCTCTCTTATGATTTTTATTGTGTTCATAACATAGTAAAAAGATTAATATGGGTCTAGTATAAGCAATAGAAGAAATGAATTTGTGGTTGGAATCCAACTATACAAATTTTAATAAAATTGCGATTTCTTATTGTTTAAAATGCACTTTTGAATGCATAAATGGATTCAATGCCTTAAAAACACCTCCAGACCCTCAATCCTTGCAAATTAAAAAACTTAAATGTATGGTTTTTAAAAATATCTACCTACTTTTAAACAAAATTAACGAGAAAAAGTGTTCAAAAAACAGTCTAGATAAACTATTCTATTAATATTCATCTACCTCTTCATCAATATACTACCTACTTTGAAGAAGCAAGATGGTTAACCTTAATTTGTTGTCCCATAACATGAATATTGAGATTCTCTACACCATTATGATTAATATTTAATATTATATCTTTGGTATCATTAATATTAAGGCTCTACATCATTATGCAAGTGATTAGTATTCATTACATCTTTTACATCTTTCTCATTATCAATATGATTATTTCAAACTATCAAGGTGATTAGTATCGATTAATTTTTCCATAATATTAATATTTTTTATTTTTAATATCCATGGCTCATTGTTGTCTATCTCTACCATTACCAATTTTAGTAGGTCTTAACTCTATTAATTAACATCTTTATATTTTTGCAAATATAGATGCCCAAATAAAATAATATTATTCCAAAATAATTAAATAATTTATATTGAACATATCACTAACATATTTTTCACCATCTACATATCTATTACAGTTAATTAAATATTAAATAAATTTCTCATAACATTAATAATAAGATTCCTCGGATGATCACTATCACTATATTTTTATATTGATAATTAAGCTAACAAATCATCTTAAATTTTCAGATCATCATCTATTACAGTTGATTAAATATTAAGTAAATTTCTAATAATCGCTATCACTATATTTTTTTTATATGGATTTTGAGATTCCTTGGATGATCACTATCACTATATTTTTTATATGGATAATTACGATAACAAGTCATCATGAATTTTCAGATCATCATCTTTTTCACGATGAAGAATAATTTTAGAATTATTTGATAATTGTTATCCTTACTGTTGTTGTGGTCATCGTTGTCAGAACTTTATCAAAATTAACAACAACCCTAACAAAAATTTTCCTTCATCTTCATCACTATACAAAGTTCATATCACTTGTAATTTTTTTCTTCATCATGAGCACTATACCAAGTTCATATCACTTGTAAATTTTTTTATTATATATAATTTGCCCAGGTCAATATACTATTATCTGCAGGTTTATTTATAGTTATACAACACACTTTTTATTTTTCTCTACAAACGTCTGGGTTTAAAAATTAAAATTTACACACTTAACACACACACCCTAAGTGAAGAAGAGCTTGGCTAACACTGCCAGGAAAAGACTTTAACATTGTAATCAATTGATCCATCACCTCTCTGCCCTTGTTTCCACATTGTAATCATCTCATCCTATACCCCTTGCCCTTGTTGGTCTCTCTTCCCTTTTTGTTGTGTTTGTTCTTTCATCATTGCACCCCAAAGGCATTTATCACGGAGCTTCTTGGCCTTCATCCTCAGTTTCCGTTAGGAAGACTTACTCCTGCGCGTAGGATTCGAGTTAGTCATCCTCCGAGTTCTTATTCTGACTCCTCTTGTGGCTCATTCGGTTCCCTTTCTGGTTTTGTCCCCGGTTCTCCACCTATCACCTTCACCATGTCTAGTTCAAAACACAACGTTGGTGGTAGCCCCGACCCTAATGCTGGGAAAACTACTAGTGGGACCGCAACAGGAATTATCCCGGCTGCTACGTTGCTCCCCTATATGGCAGGCTTCAGTCTTCCTGGCCTTAACTAGTTGATTAATGACCCTATACACCATTACGCTGGTTGGACTACTATGCCAACCAAGCTCCCTTCTGACATCCCCAAATTTATAGGTCTTGCTAGACAGGATCCTAGAAACCATGTTCGATCTTTGCACATGTGGTGTTCGTCTAACTCCATTACCGATGACTCTGTTCTTCTTTGTTTGTTCCAACATACGCTTACTAGCGAAGCTTCTAAGTGGTGTGTTGATCAGGCCTCCTCCTCTAATACCACATTTGCGACTCTTTCCTGGGTTTTTCTATCTTATTTCCCGCTTCCCCTTCGTTATGACAATGGTACTGAACTTTTGACTTCTTTCTGTCAATGGTCTACGACCCGCCTATCCGATCATGTCCAGGAATGGCAGAGAAGAAAGAGCCTATGTTGAGCCCCTAACTTCGAAGACCATATCTACATGGACTATTTCCTTAGATCCCTTTTTCCTACTACAGGAAAAGATGTCGCATCGCATTTCCCTCAAACTAAAGAAGCTAATCTCCATATTGCATTAAAATATGACCTGATCTAGGCATAGTTTGGTTATGCTTATACTGTCTTACCTGATCTCTCGAGACCCGGTGGTGCCAATGCACCAGGGACATCCCATGATGCCAACGATATCGTTGGAGCCCTTTCTCATCCATATGCTCATTCTCCTATGGGTTATGGTTTCCCTCAGGGACGGGCCAGCTCCTCTAACACTTTTCCCCCTCCCGGTAGCATGCATCCAGGATATGGCATGCCTCCTAATTTTTCCCAACCTGTTTACCACAATGTTACCCAACCTCATTATTATCTGTATCCGCAGCCTAGTGCTCCAGCCCCTTAAACATTAGCACCCTCACCTCCCTTGCCTTCTCAACCCCCGCAATGACAGCCACTACCCCCCCATGGGTAGGTGTATGCACAACAGGCCGCGATTAATCCTCCTACTTCCAAAAAGAAAATGAAAGGCACCCAAAATCAATCTACCCTCGGTAATCCAAGACTTAATCCCCAAGGTAATGCACCTAACACTGCTAACCAGGAACAGGGAAGTCAACCCAAGCAGGGCAGGCTTGTTCGCACAAATAAGCCTTGTTCTTTTTGTGGTGTATATGGTCATTACGCACACGATTATCCTCTTTTACCATAGATGCGTCAGATGTGGGAGACTCAAGTAGCATCGCAGGGAAAAAAATCCTCCCCTTCGTTTCCTCCCAATGTTGTGCCTATCAAGCCAGTTATGTTTACCAATCGTTTCCCTCAGCAAGGATTCGTGGCTACCCAACCACCTAAAGGTTAGGTGGCCACTCAACCTCCTCCATCTGGTACCTTCGATTACCAGATTCTTACGATGAAATATGACCAACCCATTACCATTGACCTCAACCTTCAAACTTGGTCCTATTAGTACAACAAGCCTTCTGCTAGGTCTGCCCCCAAGCCCTCTCCTTCTAGTTCTATATAGCCTCTTTCGACAACCAATGGTCCTTTACAGATCCCTTAGCCTCAGGGAAAGTTTCATACCAATATCCCCAAGGGACCATTACGTCGAAACTTTGCTTCTAGCAAATCTGCTCATTCGTATAATACAGTAGATGATTTGGCGCAATCTCTTGCTGCCATCTCAACATTGAAACTCCTCCAAACGTGCCCTTCATAATGAAAGGCTCTACAATCTGCCATGGGCATTATAGATCCTTCAGATGATCGTTTGATCGTCTTTGATGTTGACAGGTTAGAACATCCTCCCCTTCCTACTACCGTTGCCTTCCAAATCCCCGTCAAGATCCGTGTTGTAGAGGTAAATCCTCTCTCCGGAAAGAGGCGATCCCTACTAGCCCAGATTAGGTCTAGCAACAATCGTATCACGCTAAGGCACAGGTTCCTAATTACAATAAACCAACTTGCGAAGAAGGCCTACATCAAGTCCAACGCTGCTGTTCGTAGAGAACATGACGCTCCCGTTTCCTTGTTCCAACAGATCACAATCCTCTTGCTCACCGCGATCGAACACCTACACACACAAGAAACACGACAAACATAAGTGTAAAACCCGATATATGCAATTATGTATTAGTCAGAGAAGACACAACTCATGATCATAATGAACAATACGAGTGGAACCATAACCAATAGGCGCTTATCATTAATTCATCAAAGGAAAATACAAGTAGGCTCTGGCGCTGAACCTTCCTTTGGCGGGTCGTCAGTGGAATATGTCTCAGTAAAGCTTGTCGGGGATGGGGACAAGCCTCTCTCTTCGATCGTCAATCTCCTCACAATGGATTTGGCACTATGAGGACTATCAAATCTCCTGCAGCATTCTTTAGGCTATGAAGGCTCTTGGAGATTCTTGGAGACTAGCTTGCAAAGGGAAATGGCAAGCTTATATAGATGGTGGAAGGGGAGTTGGTATCCCTACAATCATGGGATTGGCCATATCCTCAAGGAAGCTTCCATGAGAGGTGGAAAACTACTTCCTCTACATGGAAATCCGAAGCCAAATGTCCCAACCCAATTTAGAGACCAGTTCAAGAGTTGGTTGGAGTCAATCTTCCGCCATTTATTTTTAAAAAACACCCTTTATTAAGCCTGGTGCGAGTACGACTCTGAGACAGAGCTCCAATTGGCACGCCCTCTTTGGAATATTTCCCCCATTGGCGCGGGTATAACACTGGCTAGTCGCGCCAAGGATGAAAAGGCTATTTTTAGGGTTTTTCACAAGGAGATGTCTTCAGGGGAATGAAATTCCATGTCTAGGGGAATGCCATGAAAGTGTTTTCAGATCATGTCACTGCTCATAGGTCATGGAATAAGCCCTCCAATGTGCGGGATGGGGAATTGCAGGGACAGTGAAAAATTGATGTGTAACAGATGCCCCCTAAAGCATGAGGCCCGAAAGAGAGAGAGGAGTGAAATTCTTCACGAGAATGTCTCCAACTGAAAACACTGTCGTTGGAAAACTGTCATAGAGAAGTACAACTGATATCTCAAATACATGATATATATGTGGTATGGGCGCAGCCATCCATAGTAGAGTATACAATAATCCAGATCCAAGGCATGGACGCAACCATCTAATGAGGATCGATAAATAGACTCAGGTATGGTCGCAACCATCCAGTGAATGAGTCATGTAACTAATCATAATAATCCACAAAATTGCAGCCTGGATTCCAACAGACAAAATCCAGGGTCTTGCACTCCATCTCGACACGAACAAAGTACAAGTTCAAGCATGCGAATAAGTGAGCTAAAGTCAAACATGCAAGAACATCGCCTGATTACCAGCCAATGATGAAAGCTATTAACAGACGTAAGAGGTACCACCAATAATGACAATGGCCCTCAAGGTAATATAGGTACAATCTACGGCATGTGAATTAGTGAGCTGGCGTCGAACACCCATAGAATCACTTGATCGGATGCCAATGATGAAAACCTCACGTCGAACACGAAGAAACTTCCATTGAGACATGCAGGCTCCAAGGTACCATAAGGGAGTCTCTAGATCAGCTTCCTGGATAATGAGCTGAAGTCGACAGAAAGTGACCTTGATCGAAGGTGGGCCATAGTGTTTCCCACATCATCGACATGAGACAGAGGAACATAATGTCTTTGTGAATCAGGATCAAATGAGAATCAGAGGACGGTTGAAATTCTGCAGAGGTCAACTTCTCTTGAACATATTGGCGGCATGACAATGGATTTGGCAGTATTTGACATCAAAAGATCAGAGGTAATGATGACGAGGCAAAGAGCAGATGAGAGGTAAAAAGGGATCTCCCAAACCCATGGAGGCAAGTGGAAAACGAGATGAGATGTCCCCAACTCGACACGAATGCAGATAAGTTCCATGTTCAAGAGCGACATACTACCGACATGACAACGGTTTTGGTTCCATTTTTCCCCACCATTTATGGCGATTACCTCTTTATTTTTACACAAGCTTGAAGAGGATATCATATGCTTGTCATATAAGTCTGTCCTTTGGACGAATCCATCCTAGTACATTTAACGAGCCCTAGGAAGGAGAAACTCGAATAACGTCATGATTGACAATTTCTGATGTCATTTAGGTTTAACGAGTCTGACAAAGGGAGAACTCGGCGTCTTTTCATGTTTAGAGAGTTTGAAAAGACAGCAGAAAAGTAAACTCCAACAGTCCCTTTTCGTAAATAGTTCCTCAGATCCGAAAAGGTAGAAAACTATGTCTGAGAAAACCTCCTAGTCGCGATAGGTTAGGGTATTCCTTTTTCGTAAATAATCTATCCCAACCAGAAAAAAGGGGTAAACGTATACTGGGTAGATGTCGTTTCGTGTCCACTTTAACGAGATCGAAACGACAAGGGACTCCACAATCTTTCCAGTTTTCAAGAGTCAGAAAAGAGCTGAAAGATGACTCCTCCTGGAGGAACGAGTGGTATACAGGGTAGCTACTGGTTCTGGTACTGGTGGAACTGCTCAAAACAAGTAAAGGTTAAGAGGATGGCTAACAAGATCACTCATCGCAGCGGTTCCTCAGGAACGGGTGAAACAACCAAGTGAAGGCATATGATCGGCCAAGCAGATAGTGACGATGGAGTGAGAAAACCAAGGCTCATTTGGCAAAAATAGGCTGATAAAATGGCAATCACAAGAGGTAGAATGGGAATGGTTTCATTTTTACACAAGCTTGAAATCAGGAAACTCTGCTTGAAGTTGGTTTCATTTTTACACAAGCTTGAAACAAAGATAAACTATGCTTGAAACTGGTTTCATTTTTACACAAGCTTGAAACGGAAACAAACTGTGGCAAAAAGTAAGCATGCTGACATGGTGACTCAATTCAAGGTACATGCCCCCAAGCTTCAATCTATATGAAAGGCAGATGGAGTGAAGGCTCAAATTACGATACCAAGAGAAAAACTCGACTAGGATTTTATGAGATCTTATCAAAGACTCGAATTTAACAAGAACGTGTTTCATTATTTTAACGAGGTTGACACATTAAAAGAACTATCCTCAGGACACCTTGTTTCATTGTTTAAGGAGCTTGGCACAAGACAAGGAACTCTGCTCCTACAACCTTGTTTCACTTTTTAAGGAGCTTGACACAAGACAAGGAACTCTGCTCCAATAGACCTTGTTTCATTTTTTAAGGAGCTTGAAACAAGGAAACAAACTCTGCTCCGACACCACCTTGTTTCATTTTTTAAGGAGCTTGACACAAGAAAATGATTTTTTCTCCGACAAGCTTCATCATAATGAACAAGAAGTCATCACTCCCAAGAGTTCCACTCCCGATGGAAGGAAAACATCCTGGAAGTCAGGACCCAATGCCCCCAGCACCTGATGCACAACGACACTATCACTGAGTACATGCATAGGATAGGTAGCGACATAGTTGACTTGCGGTGGGGCAGATGCAGCGGGTGGATAAAAACCAGGAAGGGATGATGGCGGGTCGGCTGCCACATCAGGACCAAAGAACTAAAGCTGATCAATGGACACAATCCATCCTTCATGTGGAAAACAGACCACATGAAAAAGGGAGGAGACAAGCGCTCGCATGGCATAGGTGTAATCGCGCCCCAAGATCAGATTGAAATCCAAGGGGCCTGGAACAACCATCATGTCCATATGGACGGTTTTACCTCCCAAAGTAATAGGTAACCTTGGAAGGATCCCTAATGGTTGACTAGTTCTTCTGTTAAATGACAACAGATTCTGCGTAATAGGCACAAGCGGCAGTGAACCGAAAGCTTGCCAAGTAGTTGAGGATAGAAAACTAATAGATGTGCCTTCGTCTATAATGGTGCTGGGTACAACCAGACCAAAGGCCTCTACCGCTATCTCGAAAGGCACATAAGACGGAAGGCGGTATCCTGAAAATCGATTCCAATCAAAGGAAGTGACCAAAATACTCGGAGGGGCTACCATCGAACCGAGAAGGTCTTCCCTTGATGTTATGGAAGAAAAAGGAGCATCCTCCATGACCTTCATCTTGAAGGTGGGAGGGGGATCCTCTGGGACCTCCATCACGGGAGGCGGAGGAGCAGCTTCTTGAGGTATGGGGATAGGAGAATCTTTCTCCAAGTCTGAGGAATTTGAAGAAATAAGAAGAACCTGAGGGATGTGAGATCCACTCTTGATGGAAAAGACCTGGTGCACTGCAGACGGGGCCAGTTGAACCGATCCCATGACCAATGGTTGGTCGGGAACGGATTCTTGAATTTGAATTTCCGAGGGAGCGGGATCGACCAAGGATGACTCTTGACCAATCGTGGCATCATCTGGTGGAAGACTCAAAGAAAGCTATTTGTAACTAGCCGGAAGGCACAGTGCAAAAATAGTCAAGTTGTCCAAAACTCTCTTGGCTTCATCCATATACGGACAAAGGTGAATAGCATGGTGCCCTTCACACAACTTACAGGGATTAGTGATCTTACCATGTTTCTTAGGAGCTTTACCAGCACCAGTTGAAGACGTGCCCCCAACCTGACTCCCGAAAGCCAAAGGCAATGGTGGATGACCGTTGGACCATGCTACGAGCACCTTGGGAATGCCAAGGCAGTCTCGAAGAAGATGGTCTCCCGTGCACAACATGCAAGGGAATTTGAATTTTCGTGGAGGGTTGGGAGGTTTATCAATAAGAGAAGTAGCTACAACTTTAGCCTCTCGCTTATCAGACTTCTTCTTCTTTGTCTTCTTCTTCTTCTTCTTAGCCACCTGGTTACTCGAATCCAAACTTTCCCAGGCGAAGTAGAAGAGGAGGACGCAGAAATAGGCGAAGAAGGGAAGAGTTCCACCTTGGAATCAACATGATGTTGTTCAGGTAAAGGAACTGATTGAACAGTAGCGGAGATATTTGGGACTACAGAGGTTGAAAACAACCAAACAAACAACCCAACAGTTAACCCAAGAAGGGACAACGTTGCCATATAAGGAGCACCAACATTTCCAAAAGGAGGAAAAGGACCAGGATTCCCATCAGAGGGGATTCCTTGGTTGGTGAACTCCGGAAAATTTTCCATAAGAAACGATCTTCAGAACAACACCCTAAGGAAACTAACTTCAACCAGGAATATTTCGTGGGCAGTTAATTTTTATGACATTGAAACAAAACTCTACCGTTTCATATTTTAAGAGTCGAGAAATGAGTAAAAGGTGACTCTATCTCTTTCATTTTTGAAGCAAGCGTGAAAGGACAAGTGCTTGGTGATATTTTCAAATTTAAGGAGTCAGATAAGATCAAAATGACTACTCATGAATACTAGGAAAAGGGTGTACCAAATAACCATGAACTGCAATATACACCTTGGTTTCAAGATTGTTGAAGAGGTAAATCCCCTCTACTGACAGAGGCAATCCCTACTAGCCCAGACCGGGTCTAGCAACAATCGTCACACGCTATAGTGCAGGTTCCTAATTGCAAATAAACCAACTAGCGATGAAGGCTTACCTGGAATCCAATGCTGTTGCTTGTAGAGAAAGTAGCGCTCCCATTCCTTAGCTCTGGCAGATCACGATCCTCATGATCTCCGTGACCGGACACCTGCACACGCAAGAAACAAAACAAACGCAAGCGTAAAATCTAGTATATGCAACTATATGTCAGTCAGAGAAGACATAACTCATCATCATAATCAACAATAGGAGTGGAACCATAACTAATAGTCGATTATCATTAATCAATCAAAGGAGGATACAACTTGGCTCTGATGCTGAATTCTCGTTCGGAAGGTTGCCAGCGGAACACGTCTCGAAAAAACCTGTCGGGGATGGGACAAGCCTCTCTCTTTGGATGTCTCGACAATAATCTCCTTGCTTGGATTTGGCCTTAAGGGAATGAATCAAGGCTCTTGCAGCATAAGGCTCTGATGGCTCTTGGGAACTAGCTTGCAAAGGAGATGAGCAAGCTTTTATAGATGGAGGAAGGGGAGTTGGGATCCCTATAATCATGGGATGGGTCCCATCCTCAAGGAAGCTTCGATGAGAGGTGGCAAACCACTTCCTCTACATGGAGATCCGGAGCCAAACCTCCCAACTCAAATTAGATACCAGTTTATGAATTGGTTAGGACGAAACTTCCGCCATCTATTTTTTTAAAAACACTCCTTAAAATGGATGGCGCGAGTGCGACTCTGAGACAGAGCGCCAATTGGCACGCCCTATTTGAATGGTTTCCCCCATTTGCGAGGGTACTGAATTGGCTTCCTGTGCCAATGCAAAAAGGGGTGTTTCTAGGGGTTTTCACAATGAGTTGTCTTCAGGGAAATGAAATCTCATGTTCAGAGGGATGTCATGAAAGTGGTTTCAAGTCATGTCACTGCTCACAGGTCATGGAATGAGCCCTCCAATTGTTCGGGATGGGGAATTGCAGGGACGGTGACAAATTGCTGTGTAACAAAAATCAAAGAGAAATCAACCAAGGACTTAATGTACGTGCAGGAAATCTCCTCGAATGCTGTGTCCGGTGTATCACGGGTATAGGGTGACAGACTTAGCTTCCTATGGATAAAGGATAGAAACCTAGTGGGGTCTCCCTTTATATACACGACGGTACGGGGAGCACAAGTATGTACTAGTGTTGTCTAAAGCCAAGAGGCGAACGACAGCTACCAGGTTTAAAGACGCCGGAACACGTCTCTAGCCTAGACCACTAAATATTTCGTTAATGTTTCAATGCTGCCTTAAGGTAAATTGAATAAATTTTAAGGTTGATCTTCAATTATGTCTCATTTTTCAGGCCCTAGCGATTTTTATGTCTCAAAATCGCCTAAATGCACACTACATGCCACAGTATAAAATTTCATTCGATGAAAGCCAATTAAGAGAGAGTTAAGAGCTTTTCACACAACAACAAAATGATAAGCCAACAACCATTGACATCTCTAATGCAGCTAATGGAAACTAAAAAATTTTCTTTCAAAGTTACTGATCACTAATAACACCGAAAAGATTTAATTCACATTAACTAATCCAACGCAAAAGAGATTTTTTTGTATTTTCAATGTTTAAGAGAAAAAAGCACTAAAAAAAATTAAAACTAATGAGACAAGAAATTCGAGAAGTGATAGCAAAAGAGAAAAACAATCAAATTTCACTCAATGCAAGCACACAATCGGACCTCAAATTGACAAAAAGTCCCTTAAATTAAAAGACACCCAAAGACTCAATTGAACCATGTAATCTAGGCCCAAAACGAGACAAAGCGAAATTCCAATGTAGAAGAAGCCAATCACTCGAATAACGCAATAAAATGATGAACAACCACCAAACGAATGTAGAGAAGCAATCACAAGGTTGACTGAATAGATAAACACCAAAAACTCCCAAGGGAGGCTCGACGCACAATAGCACCTAGATGCCCTAGGGCTAGAATGTAAAATCGACAGAAACGGGAAAACAACCAAAGGATGAAGGTCACAGACAGTCAAACAAGGCTCCAGAACACTCAAGCAGTCGTAAAAATGAAACCAAAGACACAGATCAAGCTTAGAAAGCTAAAAACAGAGAAAACCCTAGCACCTTAGAGCATTGGCGCGATTGTCAGGCTGAAACTAGTGCCATAACAGGATTGGCACGGGTAGTAAACTGGAAAATAGTGCCAACTGGCACGACTGTGAGGCTATTAAATGCACCAATCAAGTTTTCTATGAAAAAATAAAAAAGAGAAATACAAGGAATAGACGAGTGATGTTGAATCTCAAACCAAAAGCCAAACTCATGAAAAGAGCCAGCCAAAAGAGTTGATCAAGCAAGCAATGTCAAGAATCGACCGAAAGACAAGACAATACTCCAAGTGTTTAGTTCATAAACTAGACCGGAGATTGACTGAAGCAGCATTCATCTACTTTCGCTAATGCAGAGCAAGAGCGTTTTTAAGGCTATCTGGCTAACTTCAGGCTTCGTCTATAGTTTATAAAGCAAACAACAAGCTAACTCCCCAGCGGAGTCGCCAATTTGTTGTAGAGGTAAATCCCCTCTGTGGACAAAGGCGATCCCTACTAGCCCAAATTGGGTCAGGCAACAATCGTATCATGCTAAGGCGCAGGTTCCTAATTACAATAAACCAACTTGTGAAGAAGTCCTACCTCAAGTCCAACGCTGTTGTTCGTAGAGAAGATGACGCTCCCATTTCCTTGTTCCAGCATATCACAATCCTCTTGCTCACCGCGATCGAACACCTGCACACACAAGAAACATGACAAACACAAGCGTAAAACCCGATATATGCAATTATGTATCAGTCAGAGAAGACACAACTCATGATCATAATGAAAAATACGAGTGGAACCATAACCAATAGTCGCTTATCATTAATTCATCAAAGGAAAATACAACCAGGCTCTGACGCTGAACCTTCCTTCGGCGGGTCGTCAGTGGAATACGTCTTAGTAAAGCTTGTCGGGAATGGGGACAAGCCTCTCTCTTCGATCATCAATATCCTCACTATGGATTTGGCACTATGAGGACTATCAAAGCTCCTACATCATTCTTTAGGCTATGAAGGCTCTTGGAGATTCTTGGAGACTAGCTTGCAAAGGGAAATGGCAAGCTTATATAGATGTTGGGAGGGGAGTTGGGATCCCTACAATCATGGGATTGGCCTTATCCTCAAGGAATCTTCCATGAGAGGTGGCAAACTACTTCCTCTACATGGAAATCCGGAGCCAAACGTCCCAACCCAATTTAGAGACCAGTTCAGGAGTTGGTTGGAGTCAATCTTCCACCATTTATTTTTAAAAAACACCCTTTATTAAGCCTGGCATGAGTGCGGCTCTGAGACAGAGCGCCAATTGGCATGCCCTCTTTGGAATATTTCCCCCGTTCTCACGGGTATAACACTGGCTAGTCGCGCCAAGGATGAAAAGGCTATTTTTAGGGTTTTTCACAAGGAGATGTCTTCATGGGAACGAAATTCCATGTCTAGGGGAATTCCATGAAAGTTTTTTCAAATCATGTCACTACTCACAGGTCACGGAATAAACCCTCCAATGTGCAGGACGGGGAATTGCAGGGACGGTGAAAAATTGTTGTGTAACAATCTGGAACACCAACATTTCTCGTTGTATCATTGATGTGGGGGCATCCACCTGTGTAATGTCCACTTCAGTTTGGAAGAAACTCAGATCACCTGAGTTGGAACCTTCCACTATCACCCTTCGAGCTTGGGATGACCACTCCTCCAAGCCCATTGGCATGCTTCGCAATTTTCGTATCACTCTTGGGGGAAAGATTGTTTGTGTTGACGTAGAAGTCATTGATTCCCCCTTAGATTACAACATTCTATTGGGTCGTAACTACACCTATGCAATGTCTGTTGTACCATTTGTGGTTCACCGCAAGATGTCCTTTCCTCTTAATGGAAAGATAGTCACCGTTGACCAGTTGACATATTACAAACCGAAGTCTCATACCTCCCCTGAGTCCATCATATCTTCGGTGGCCAATAAGAAAAATGTCAACCCCTTGACTAGTGTCTCACTTGGAGTCTACAAATACTCCTCTTTGCTTGGTTCATTCCGTGGTCTTCCTCCTCCTGTTTGTGATCCTAGCTCATCGAATGTTTTCATGATGCAATCGTCTCAGGATTCCCTCAAGCGGCCTGCTTCGACTAGTCAACAGCCCTGCACACTTTGACTCAACCTTCTGGACCGCCTCCTCCTAACCCTTCACCTATAGCTAGTATCCAAGAGCCTCTTTACCCTCCTTGCATGGTTCCTCATAGACTTGAACATCTCAGAGCTATCCCGTCTGGCCATTACCCCTCCTGTTAGATACCGTTCCTAGAACCCCCTCCTGGAGTGTTCTCGGTACCTGTTATGGCTACCTTAACCCTTCCTAACCTGACCCTGGGGATACCCGTCTGGTAAATTGATCCCCCAGCCGCTATCCCACCTGGTCAACCTAAAATTTATCTTTCTTTGACCCCAGTTCAACCGGTCCCCATGACCTATCCCTCTGCTATTGTGCCTCAGCCACCTCAACAGGAACCTTATCCTATTGCGACAACTTCGGGTAAAGGGGACAAAGATTGCAAGAAGGCACCTAAAGAAAAGGGTACCCTGACTGACTGTGCTCCTCCTGAGCCTCCAAAGCCCTGTGCTTTGTGTGATGTTGTCGTTCATTCCACCCATCATTGTCCTAAATTGCCATGTATCATTCCCATCATTAATTTTACATTCCCTGAGTCTATGGTCCCTGAGGCCTCTGTTTCTTCCTCAACTCCAGCCAAGAACCCTAAGGCTATTCACAGCAACCAACCTTGTGCTTTGTGTGATATCCATGGCCATTATACCCACCGTTGACCCCACCTCACGCATTGTTGTGCCTCTTTGGAGGTAGTTAGGGAGTACGAGATTGAACAGAACCAGTTCGCCTCTCCCGTCCTTGTGCAGTATGCTTCAGGCCAGCTTAAGGATTTACCTACTCCCATTAACATTCCCCCTCTTGATGTCAAGATGATGGAGCTTGCAGCCACCATCCTCTACCTATCATCATTCACAAGAACCATAGTGGAAGCTCCCTCTAAGACTTCCCCTTCTATTTCGCTTGACCCCCCTTCAGTGATCACCCTAGGCTCAACATCAGTGGATCTCTTATCTGCTCGTTCTTCCATCACCCCCCATGAAGAGGTGCATCTGAACCATTCTTCTCATGATGATGAGTCAGGTAGCTTCGCCGTGTCATGTGGTATCTCTTCCTCCAGTTACCCCATCTTCTATTATGATGTTGACATTATGGAAGAATTCACCACCCCTGACTTTATCTATCCCCCCTTACATCGAACCCATGCATTCGAACCACGTACACCTTGTGGCCATTACATTGACACCGAATGTTTAGGTAAGGGGGCACCCATATTTGAGTGACCAGGAGAAGTAATTCTCCACAACTCTCCTAGTGTATCTGGTCGTGTCGACTCTAGTACCCTTATTCTTCCCCATTTAGAAGAACCTCTAGAGTCCCATATCACTTCAGATCACTCTAGGGGTGATACCCCTCATCATTCCTTCATCTTACATGAGGAACCCAGTCCCCTAGACATTGTTGTTAACCAACCTGTGGGTTTTCTAGGAGAGCAACAATTCATTATCATCAAATCCACTTTTTGGGATAGTTACACCATGCATGCCAATCTAAAAAATTAGTCCATTTTTTTCATATATGTAGTACCAAAAGAGATTGGTAATCCTCCATTCCTTTCTCAAATTGCATAACCATAACGAAAACACATGGTGCACCACATCATAAAAATGTGTTTAGATTCCCCTTTTTATAAATATATTTTGGCATGACCACAACATGCTTGAGGGCACCTATGCCCCCCAACCATAAAATCCCATATCCCAACAAAAAACAGCACTGAAACCCCTTTTCTCTTACAGGTCGCACTTTTCAGGTCATTTCCTAGGACAAGTCATAGTTTTCAGCACAGTACCTCCTACCCAAATCGTAGTTTTATGCCCAGTACCTCCTACCCAAGTCAGAGCATAGACCCCAAAAAGTGCGAATTGGCCTGTTCATGAGCTCTGGGTACCGAAACTGAAATTTTGATCCCCTTCATTGAAAGAGTATGGTTAGGCCTCTTACCTGCAACTGACGGATCTCGTTTCCAACAATCGGTTTACTCGCTATGCTTGCCGCAAGATTTAGGGCCTTCTCTCCTCTCTACATTCACCGCAGCTACACTTGAAAATTAGTGAATTTGGAGGGAAAATTTCTTTATTAGAAGAGAAACCCTACATTTGTCTTTCACTCATTGCGGCCAAACCATAGCTCAATACGGAAAACCATCCATACCATTCGAAAGCTCTCATCAAGCCCTAAAATGGGCATCTGTTAGTTTTTTGTGATTTGATATTTCACCAGGAAACATTTTTCCAAGAAGGGTCACTTCACCGCTCCTCAAAATCGAATTTCTTCACTTGCAACACTTGTCCTTGGGGCACCACTTCACCTATATACCTTTCCATGCTCATGTCAATTTTTTTCATGAGTAACCATATTGTACTCATGTCTTTATGGTCCCCATCGAACCTTTTTTGTGTGGCAGCATCATCGAGTCGCCCTTGTTAGAGCATCCGAGTTGAGTCATCATCACATCCATGGAGTTTATCCTGAGTCCCTTTGTATCCTGCTATAGTCCTCCATCCTTAATTTCTTGGTTCCTCTCTCATGTCGCACATTATGGCCTTCAGTCCTACTATCCCCTGTCCCCTTTGATATTGTGTTAGTTGCTGCGATGTCATCCATTACCTTTATGATCTAACAAGGGAAGTCGTTTTTATGCTACTCAGTACCCCCCATTTCATCATCATCCCTAGTGTCAGTCTATCAGTCGCTCTACTATTTTCTCTTGTGCCTTAATTGAGGATCCCTTATTGCCTCACCTATGGTGGACCTCCTTCTATCCACATCAAATCATTCATTCCAGAAGATAGGTCTAGAGGGCAGTGTACCTTGGCTCCAACTTCCACACTTGTTTGATGCCTCGGTTCAAGCAAAGGGACTCCTTATTTCCCTTTGACTTGATTGTTTCTTACCTCCAACTCCTTACAACATGATCAAGATCCATATACTTGATGGTTCAGTGATGAAGTAGATTATATCGGTGATTCCCGGGTGTGTGTGAGACGTTTCAAACCGCATGAGGGGTGGCACTTCAAGTAGCCCCCCACATGCCCTGATGAACTCTTCATTATAGTCTTTGATGCAGCTCCATAGATTTAATGATGTCAGCCTCAGCCGCCTGCAACGCCTTTTAGTTTGCATGTATCATTTAAATTTTCAGAGCCCTTTCCTGTTTATAGGGCCTCTTTGGTTGTACTTATATCTCATGCACTCAAATATTATTTATAAGTCTTGGTTGTTATCCCATGCAAAGTATGTATCTGGGATCCATTATCATGTTTTTATATGGCTCATGTTCATGCCAACATGTACTATATAGTTCAGTCCCTTGTTTACTCAGCGCATTATTCTTTGTACATTGTCTCGGCGGGCATAGGTATGCCTCCCTTGCTGCCTATAACACAGGTACTCACTCATAAAAGAGACTTGTCGCACTTGTAGTTCTCGCCTCCTCAGGGTCTTGTCCTCTAGAGCTTTGATCTACCTCATATTTTTCTCTCTCTGACTTCCCCTTCAGTGTCTAGTGATTGAATTCTTACAACGTACTTCGGCCATACGATTAGCTCCTTACGCTCGCACGGTGGGGGGAAATCTATTACACCTTTTTTTTGTCATCTAACCTATTACTATTAGATTGACCAAAGTACACCATGTAAGACCAATTTTACCCTATGTAAAATTTCATTCACTATGAAAAATAACTTAGTAATCCATATTTATTAAGTTGTTTATGGTCTAAACAGGAAAACCTTATGAGGAGATATTGAATAAATCCACATTTGATTGATTTTCCTCAAGGAATAATAATTTAAACAACTATTTAGTTAATATTCCTGGTCATATTTAACCCAAAATAGGAAAATTAATTAGATAAATCATTATTTATTTTATTATTTTCTAGGAATAATTATTTAAAACTTATTTAAATAATATTCCTTGTTAAATTTGACTAAATCATTTATAAATAATTGAATAAATCATTATTTATTTGATTATTACTCAACCAAATCCTTAAAATAATAAATAAATCATTTATTTATTTATTACTTACAAATAGAGGGATTTGACCAAATTCAAATTCCTTTTCCCTCCAACAAATATAATAAAATATTCCATAAAAGTTGGATCTAGATTTGGTTAATAATATTTTAACTATGCACCAATATCTAGACTAAATCAATATTTTGTTATAAATAGAAGCGTTTTTCCATTCATTCACTACCTTTTGTTGCCTAAAGATCACTCTGGATCTATACTTTTGGTTTAACTTTGATCCTCCATCATTGTCATATTTTGCTACCATTTTTCTTGTGAGCTCCCTTTGAGTTCCATTTTTTGTCTGGGTTTTCTACACCATCAAGAGACAGAGATCTCAGGTCAGAAGTGCTGAGGACTTACAAGAACCCATCCTATTGAGGGGGACTGGTAACATCTTTCTATGTTCCCTTCCTAGGTCTCAAAAAATACAAAAATTCTTCAAAAAAATTCTTGTCTTGTCTATTGGATGCATGTAGAAACTCTTGATTTTATTTACTGCTTAATGTATGTTATTGCATAGATCTATATTTTGTAGCATTTATCTTGGTCAACTAACTACAGATCTAAATAAACTGGCAGCCATCTTTGATGTTAGGGTTGTTTGTTATGCACAGCTAAAGTGAGCCTCTTTCGTATGCTTGCGATTAGGATTCATACTAACAATTATTGTTAGGTTGGTGGATTTCAAAAATGTAAGGGAACTAGTTAAAATAGGTCATGCATTTAATAGGAAACGATGACATGGATTAACATTAGGTAGGTGGATTTAAAAAATGTAAGGGAAATAGTTAAAATAGGTCATGCATTTAATAATATTGATATGTAAAATACCAAGTATATTCCACTAGAATATTTCATGATAATAGATTAGATATATTATTTACAAGCTTCTGTGGTGGTTAGAATTTGAAGAAATTGGTTTTGGAACTTTATCCATAGTAATCAGTTTTAGTTGAAATTTTGATTCTAGCACATGCTCCATTATCAAGACTAAATGTATTAGAGAAGGAAGCAAGGGGAGAGAACGAGGTTGTGATTACATTCCTTCTCCTTCAATTATTTATATGTATACATCTTCCCCACTCCTCCTCTCAACCATTCGATCTTGATGATGGATCTCGTTTTGGACCCGAAATGTTGACTACAAATGATTACTGTGGATCAATTTAATCATCATATATCTTCAAAATACTTTATATAACTATTTAAATCTACACAATATACATTCCAATGTGGTCGATGAAGGTGGTTGTGAACCAATAGCCTGGGATTCTCCAACAAAAACAATTTTCTTGTCATCTCGATTAGATGCAGCCCGTGTCATCTACGAAACTCGTTGAGAAATAAATCGAACGATGGTCCATCCTTTGCAATCCCTTCAACCCTATCTTGGCCTATTGTGATTTGTGCATGAATTATCTTGTGTGAACAACTTTAGCAAGAAATTCCCTCTACATGGATGAGTTATCTTGTGTAATCGACTTTACCAAGAAGTTCCCTTTACGATCACATGCCATGTAACACAAGTTTCATGCCTCTTCAACTTGACAAAATACCATAGCGGGGCACACCACTCATGATGCAAGTCACTACCTCCTTCAAACAACTTAAAAGTTAGAAAACGTTACTTGTCTAATGTTCCAACGATGCATATCTTGAAAGCAGAACACAGTCATGGATTTTTGACAAACCCAACACCAATTCTTCAGCTTTGATACTGAACAAAAATGAATGGAAGCCAAAGTGATAGGAAAATGAGAGATGCGACGCTCAAGTAAGGCAATGCTCAATATAAGCACTGCCTACGTTCACACTTATATTCATCCAACCATACATTAATTACATATAATATTACAAAATAAGATATAAACTCTACATAACCTCAACTAGACATAAACCATTTGTATAAATTAATATAAACCAATATTATTTATAATAGATTAAATTTAAACTTACTACATATTGACTATCAAAAACATTATCATCATTAAAAGAATTTGTATTTTAAAATAATTAATATTAACTGCATCTCATGTGATTTTATGATCTTTATGCTGAATGAAAACATAATAAACTGATTAATATACATCTTATTCATCGTCAATATACTACCTACTCTAAACCACAATATACTACCTACGTAGAACAAGAAAAATGATTAGCCTTAATTACTTCTCCCATTAAGTGAATGTTGAGATTCGTCGGGCCATTATCATCAATACTATTTCATTGGTATAAGGTAACGCGTCATCATGAAAGTGATTAGTATTGATTATATTTCTACCATCTTCTTATCTTCAACCCAAATTATCAAAGTAAATCCTTCAAAACATTAATATATATATATATATATATATATATATATATATATATATATTTAAATCTAAACATAGGTCTTAGCGGCTCTGAGCATGAGATTATGAATTAGCATCTCTATGAGGTTATGAATTAACATCCCTAAAATCTTCAAATAGATCTGGTACGCACATTTACTTTCAATTTTTACACTAAATCTCTCATAACATTAATACCATCTGTGAATTATTATTATTGATCATCTACTTCGCAATGAAGAATTTATTGGCCATGAAGAATTTAGGAATACGTGATAATTGTTATAAACCATTATCGTTACCATTGCTTATGATAAACGACATTTTTTCCCTTCACTAATACCATCTTTCCAAAGTTGATATCACTGTATTGTGTCTTTCATTATAAATATTTTTCAAAGCCAACGTAAATGGTAAATAATCTTTGATCAGCATCATTGTAATTTAATGATATCATCTTCATCACTCTAATTTACCAGCGAATTTCCAATGTCAACGTTTATTGTGATTACAGATATTGTATAATTATTTTAGATTTTGAAGTTTTCTTGCGTTGTATTTTTTTTAATATCTTCAGAATGTCATGGTCAATGCATATACTAAAAGTGATCTAAAGAAATCTGAAGTTATCAGTTCAAACTTCTCATTCTAACCCATCCCTCTAAAATTGGCGGAAAAGACTTCAAAACTGCGTGAATAACGGTATAAACATGCAACATTACAAAGTCAATGTTTAAGTGAGTAAGAAATTATTTTAATTTCCAAATTTAACAATGAGTCCGCCGCCGTCGCCGTCGGAGAACGAACGGGATAACAACTAATGCAACGCTGACTTTGAATATCATCTTGTTGGTCAGATTTACACGATTATCAGATTTGACTATAAAATTTCAATAACGTTAAAACAATATACTCAATAAACGAAATCCAGATAGATTCCAAACTCTCCTAAAAAATTTTAGTTAACAAATATCTTTTAATTAAGAAATTAAAATATAATAATAAAATATATGATAATTATTAATTAATTAAACTAAATTAAATATAAAATAATAATAAATTATTTTAATAAATTATTTCATTTATATAATTTTTTTCTCTCTATTAAATTAGCTGTTATATTTTAATGGCTAGTTGATCTTCTCTTTATCTTTTTAAACTTTTTTTTTTAATCCGATTTCTTATTTTTCTCTCGAGATGAACCATACTAATTGATTAAAAACACATCAACAATACATAATCAGATGTAATTATCACCAAAAACAATGTTTTAAAAATGAAAAAAAAATGTTTTAGAAATTTATATCACATAGTTTCACTTCTACCCATGCTCTCTTGTGTATGCTTGAAACGATATCTTCCTTTCAATGGCCTGAAATGTTGAAAGGATATCTTCCTTTCAATGGCCGTAGAGTCATGACTTTTTAAGTTTTATTTTAAAATTACGAATGGAAGCAACGGAGAAATCTGTGAGTTGCTTTCGTTGGAAGGGATTGTATAATTGTCAAATTCATGGTATAATTGACTCGACCAAAATAGTAAAGAGCGTTGATATCCCGAATATACAATAGTATAACATCCAGTTTAGCATTATTTATAAGGAAACATAAAAAAATATTATATATATATATGGGTGGATATTTTTTAATACAATTTCAAGCGTTTGAGATGTCATTATTTTATGCATATAGTTTATTTATTGAAATTATGATTATCTTTATATTTGAATTCCACTAGAGTAAATATTTCTAATGTATATTCTAATATAAAGTTTATTTATTTCTTTCCTATAAATAATTTTATTTTATGTGTCCAGAAATTACTTTTTAATGTGACTCTTAGTGAAAAGGAAAAGCATTCTTATATATAAAATGTTAGGATCTTTTCAAATGAATAACATTATAATTATCAATATGTTTATTTCAAACTGTCAAGGTGATTAGTATCGATTAAGTTTTCCATCATATTAATATTTTTGTAATATTTTTTATTTTTAATATCCATGGTAATAGCAATTCCGTTGGTGTCTTACTCATCGTTGTCTATTTCTACCATTACCAATTTTAGTAGGTTTTAACTCTATTAATTAACATCTTTATATTTTTACAAATATAGATTAACATCATTATATTTTCACAAACTTGTCAAATAAACTGAGCTCAAATAAAATAATATTATTCCAAAATAATTGAATAATTTATACTGAACATATCTCTAACATATTTTTCACCATCTACATATCTATTACAGTTGATTAAATATTAAATAAATTTCTCATAACACTAATAATAAGATTCCTTGGATGATCACTATCACTATATATTTTTATATGGATAATTAAGATAAAAAATCATCTTAAATTTTCAGATCATCATCTATTACAGTTGATTAAATATTAAATAAATTTCTCATAACATTAATATTAATATTGAGATTCCTGGGATGATCGCTATCACTATATTTTTTTATATGGATTTAGAGATTCCTTGGATGATCACTATCACTATATTTTTTATATGGATAATTAAGATAACAAGTCATCATGAATTTTCAGATCATCATCTTTTTCACGATGAAGAAGAATTTTAGAGTTATTTGATAATTGTTATCCTTACTGTTGTTGTGATCATCGTTGTCAGAACTTTATGAAAATTAATAACAACCCTCATATCACTTGTAATTTTTTTCTTCATCATGAACACTAGCACTATACCAAGTTCATATCACTTGTAAATTTTTTTAATATATATAATTTTCTCAGGTTAATGTAAAATAATTATTTCTTTTCAAACAAACTTGTGATTCCAACCCATACTCTAAAATGGTTTTGGCAAATTTCAAAAGACCTCAAAACTCCGTGAATAACCGTATGAATATGGATCTTTACAAAGTCAATTGTTACGCAGAGTAAGCAATTGATTTTATTTCAAAATTTAACAATTGTGTCCGCCGCCACCGCCTGCGGTATCGGAGTCGGAGAACGAACCGTATAGCGACAAACTCAACGCTAACGTATAACATCATCTTGTTGGTCAAATTTACTCGAATATCGGATTTGACTATCAAATAGTAAAAACCTTAATAAAATAGATACACCTAAAAAGTATACTCAAAAAAGGAAATCTATATACATTCCAAACTCCCTCAAAAATTTTAGTCATTTAAAAATGATAAACTATGTTTTTGGAATTTACATCACACAGTGAGTTCACATGCACCCATGCCCTCCTGTCTATGTTTGAAATGAGGAAAGGTTACCTTCCTTTTGATGGCCGTACTAGAGTCGTGGGTTTTTAAGTTGTATTCTAAAATCTCGTTAGAGAGAAAGGAAGCCATCAACAAATCTGTGAGTCGAGATAGTTGGAAGGGATTCTGTAATTGTCAAATTCACTTTATAGTTGACTTAGGGTTGACATCCTTAACCAAGAAAGTAAACAACGTTGAGATCCGGATAGAATAGTACAACGTCGAGATAAATATTATTTATTATTTGTTTAAAGTATAAAAGTTTATCATATTTTAGTTATCAAATTAGGAGTAAGATAGTTATCTATGGTTGTTATGGTGGAGTCATTTTTTTCAAAAATAAATGCCTATTATTTAGAATTACTTTCTCTTGGTTGGTAAGGGAGTAGAATTTCTTTCAAGTGGTGGTTAGTATTGTAATCCTGCCGGATCCTACCGGATTCTACTTAGTTAGGTTAGGTAGTTAGTTATGATCAGTTAGATCAGTTAGTTTTTTAAGTATAAATGTAATGCTGATTTCATTAGATGGACACACAAATCACATGTTAATGAGTTAATAGTGGTATCAAAGTGAGGCGTGATCCAGGAACTCTGGTTTGATGCATGTGGAGAGTCGTTGTTCATCATCATTGTGGAGAGACCGCTAGAACTGTGTACTGCCACTGAATTGTCAGTGTTTGTTTCTGGTGGACCAATGTAACCTCCTGTGGAGCACTGAACCCAGGAATTGTTTTGGTGGGCCAGCATAACCTCCAGCGTTATGGAGGAATGAGCTTTTTCTATGTTTGTTGTGGAGAAATTGATTCCCAGCGTGAACCTCGGGAGTGAATTTTTTTTTTGGGAAAAAAAATTCGAATTATGCAGATGTCTCTTCCAGTTTCAGTTTTGGGGACCAGTAAGTTACATTTTTAAACAT
This sequence comes from Pinus albicaulis, assembly GCA_034641835.2. Lineage (NCBI taxonomy): Eukaryota > Viridiplantae > Streptophyta > Pinopsida > Pinales > Pinaceae > Pinus > Pinus albicaulis. The sequence goes on along the minus strand of CM076583.1, from coordinate 1,136,811,124 downwards.
TTTTTTAAAAGGGAAAATCAGTTTCTTGAAAGGATTAAAACAGATTGAATCTGCAAGTTAAATATGTGTCTTCAAAGGGTTTAAATTGATTTCTCTGCCAGTGTCAGTTTTGGTGATCAGGAAGTTACAATTTTAAACATTTAAAAAAAAAAAAAAAAATTGTGTTTCGAAAGGGTTAAAACAGATTTTTTTTAAGATTTTCTAAAAAAGATGAACTCATTGGTGTCTTTTATTGGGGTTATCCTTTTCGGGAAGGAAAATTACCAGGAGTGGTTTAGGAAACTTAAAAATACTCTGATCTTTAATGATTTATGGGATGGAGTCTGTGAAGGAGAAGGAGAGAATGCACCGGAGCAGCTCGATGAGTGGAAAGAGCTAGCAATATGGAAGAGTAAGGATAAGAAGGCCTTTTCATTAATCTCCACTAAAAGAAATTTATGATTCACATTCTGAATTGGAGATAGTTAAGTTATTGTTGAAGTTATTTAATCTGGAAATGAGCGATAATGATCCTCTAAAACTTGCCTCTGAAATTAAAGCCATCAATCATGAAATTGAATGTACTGGATTTAAACTATATTTTCCTCTTACTACCTTTATAAAAGCTCTTTACCCTAGTTATTCAAACTACTTGGAATCTCTCCAAGCTAGTGGGCAATTAAAAGATATAGATTTTGAAAAATTAGTATGGAAAATTGTAGAAAGAGAGAAGGATTTTGGTAAGAAAGAAGCATCACATAGTTTTAATACCGAAACCCTGTGTCTTGCTCAAAAATACCAAAAACCTTAGGAGGAATCTTTCAGAAATAATAGATGTAATAGAGGTCGAGGTAGGAATATTTATAGAGGCGAGGGGGGGCATAAATATTGAGGGAGCTAAATAGCATAATGAAGAACAAATATTTTTTTCTCATAAACCAATTGTAAATTTTTTTAGATGTTGTAAACTTGGACATACTACTGCAAATTGTAGAATTCCCTGGGATAAAATTAATGAAAAAAAAGAGCAATTACTAGAAAATAAAGATCATATAATTCCAGACAGAGGACAATCTTCTGAGAATTCACATTATGTTGTCGCACATTGTAATTTCCACATGGAAGATGTTTTTAGTACTTCTTTTTCTCCATGGTATGACACTTGGGTTCTAGACACAGTTGCCACATGTCATATGACATTTCGAAGAGATTTTTTTGATGAGTTCAGTGACAATATTGACGGAGTAGTGTATTTTGTTGTAAGTCCCAAACAAACCATCGAAGATTGGTTCAATTCAGTTAAAAATTCCTAGACTTTCAAATTATATTTTGAATGATGTTCTTTACATTCCACAGTTCCAAATAAATTTGTTATCTCATATACAAATAAGACAACAGGGAAATTCCATTCACATATTTGATGGTAAAGTAGAAATTAGAAGAGAAGTTGGAAATAAAATTGTAATGATTGGCGTGGAAGAAGATAAATTATTGAAGTTGCATGGTATGTCACCTATTGCATTGAACACAACTTATTTGGTTCAACAAAACGATACTATGTGCTCTTATTTATTATGGCATGCACACTTCGGTCATGTTAATTATGAAAGTATTCAAATTATGAAATTACATGGGATAAAGGGACTTCCAATGGTTCCCAGAAAATTAACCCTGTGTAATGCTTGTATATTGGGCAAGCATCACAAGGATTCTTTTCATAATTCTTTGTCTAGAGCTACAAGAAAATTAACCCTGGTACACTCTGACTTATGTGGTTCAATGTCTGTATCAACTGCGAATGGAAATAAATACATACTCACTTTTATTGATGATTATTCGAGGATGTGCTAGGTTTATCTGCTTAAAGAAAAGTCACAATTTTTTGATATATTTAAGAAATTTCACCTCTTGATAACAAATGAAGCACAACTTACTATTGATACTATATGTAAAAAAATTTAATACAATTATGTATCATCAGATTCTCCTTATCTAACAATTATATGCCACTGTTAAATACATAATCCTTCTACTTAAATCCTTGCGGAAATTTAATCGCCAATTGCAAACACATGAAGAAAAATCAATCACACATAACACAGATGTTTTTACCGGGAAAGCATAAAGCTAAAAACCCCATTATCATATATTATTTATATATCATGGATCTTAAAACAATCTCATACAAAACTCTAATCCAAGAGCTCTCAGTACAATATACAATTGTCTCACACTGTCATACAAAAATTGGCATAAACATCCACCAATTTACTGCCTCCTGACAGCCTGCCTCCACTACGCAATCCCTTCTGATCACAATACCTGAATGAATTTGATCTTGCCTTGCCTTGACTACTCAATCCTCATTGGCATCTCCAATGTGTGTTTGGTTGCACTTGTGTGGACCCACTATAGCCACAACTGATAGCCAAACTGTCCCTTTCACCTATCTCCCAATTGGGTCTCCACTGGATATGACATGCATGTAGTTAATAGTAGTAAATTTTCAGTTGCATGTGAGATCACTCCATGTGAATTAATTTAATATTTAATTCACCGATCTCTCACTATTGTATCTTTAGTTTCAACTAGTTACAAGTAGCACAACTGATTTTAACTCACTTAACTGAGTTGAACTACTTTACAACTCACATAACTACACATCCAACTCGTTTAGAAATTTGTATCACTCAATTACAACGAAGTCCACTTGCATGTCCCACCAACCAACCTTTGAACTCGAAATTCCTTTAGTTAACTGGTTTGCCACTTCAATTAACTAAAATCAAGTGCTTCAAGAGAATAGATTATTATTTATTGTCTAATTATTGTTAAGGGCTAACAATAATCGACATGCATTCTTTTTTTTGACATGCATTCCATAAAAAAACTTCACATATGCATTCCAAAAATAGACACCCACCCATTCATATCATTTTCTCAACCATCTATAAATAGATTACTACTAAAAATAGACTTTGATCCAAATTCTAAAAATAGAAATATCACCTAAAAATAGCCTGTGGGCCCCACCTAGTGTAGGTGCTTAATTTTCACTAGGATCATCATCTTGTTGAATCTCAACACTTCCTCTCAACAAGAAAGGGGTTATCCTTCACCCCAATCCTGTCTCTATGGTATTCAAATTTGCTCCTAGTGAGCGCCTTGGTCAGAATATTTGCATCTTGATCTTCCATAGGAATGTACTAAAGAAACATGATCTTCTGTTGCACACAATCTCTGATATGATGATACTAGATATCTATATGCTTAGATCTATTATGAAACATAAGATTAATAGAGAGTTTAATGCAACTCTGGTTATCACAATGAATCACTGTAGGATCTAAATGAGAATCGAACAAAAAAAACATGATCTTTCTCATCCAGATAGCCTCACATGTAGCTTGACTTGCCGCCATGTACTCTGCTTCTGCTGAACTGAGTGACACGGATCTCTGTTTCCTCCTGTACCAAGAAAATTTTGTAGATCCAATACTGAAGATCCCTTCTGATGTGCTCTTTATGTCTGTTGTGTTGCCTACCCAATCTGCATCCGTGAAGCCATGCAGCTTCACCTCATCTGTCTGTTTGTACCATAAGCCATACTCAGATGTGCCCCTGAGATATCTCAGGACATGCTTTCCCGCTATCCAAAAGAGCTTGGTAGGCTTAACCATCACTTGACTAAGCTGGTTCACCGCATAGCATATGTCTGGTATTATAGACGGTAGCATGCACTACCTCCCCATATGTAGCGTCCTCTTTCCTCCAGTTTCCAAGAAGAGGGGTATCCATGGGTTTGCACCCTGCCATGTGAAACTTACCAAGTATCTCCCTTGCATACTTGCCTTGAGACACAAACAGTTCACCTTCTCGCTGCCATATTTCCAATCCAAGGAAATAGTGCACGAGGCTCATATTCTTCATCTCACACTCCTTTGTAAGGTCCTCCTTGCATGACTGTATCGGCTCCTCATCACTAGTCAGTATTAAATCACCGACATAAGGAACAATGATTAAAAGGTTACCATCCACCACAATTTAGTATAGGTTTGCATCCACCTCACTCTTGGTGAAGCCAAGTCCAGTGAAATATTTGTCGATCCGAGTGTACCAAGCATGTGGTGCTTACTTCAGCTCATACAACTCTCTTTTGAGTCTGAACACATGTGACTCGTTGTTGAAGATCTCAAATCCTTCTAGTTTCTCAATGTACACTTCTTCCTCAATGATCCCATTAAGGAAGGCATTCTTCACATCCATTTGATGAATGTGCCAACCCATCTGCCTTAAGAGAGCAAGGATGTTCCTTATGGAAGAATACCATGCGATAGGTGCAAAGGTTTCTTCATAATCAATACCTTCGATCTGTGAGAAGCCTCGGGCCACAAATCTTGCCTCATACTTCCAACACTCCCATCAGCAAATTTCTTTACCTTGTAGATCGATCCTAAACCTACCACTGATTTATCAACCAGCCTTGGAACAATTTCCTAAGCACTATTTCTAACAATGGAGTCATACTCCTCCACCATTGCATCTACACATGTGGGCTCCTGCACTGAGTCCTGAAAGGAAGATGGCTCTGTCACAATACATTTTCTCATGGGAGCCATGTATCTAGTGAAACGGTTAGAAGACTGTCTCTATCTATGCTGTGAAGTAGAGACTCCTACATTATGCGGCGCATCAAGCTTTAGCCTCTTAGCTTCTGTGGTATGCCTTCTGCAATTTCTGATGTATGGCCCTGCGTGAGTGGACTCCTCCACTCCATGAACCTCATCTTGTGGATAATCCACATATAGAGACTCATCTTTGGGAACCAAAAGTTCCTCCTCTGCATGCAAGTCTAACTCCCTCTCAAGCGAAAACGTCATGGATTTCTCCTCATTGAATTTTATATCTCGTTGCACCACAGTCATTCGACTTTGGAAAATACACACGATAATTATGGGGTGTTTCTGTGTACCCCAAAAATATCCCAACTTTAGCAGTCGACTCTAGCTTCTTCCTAGCGTTCTTGGTCACATGCACATAAACAGATGAGCCAAAAAACATAAAGTGAGAAACATCTGATTTCTTACCAGTAAAAGCTTCATCAGGTGTACTCATGCCATGTACTCTATGACGACAACGATTTTTTACATAAAGCACAATGTTTCATGCTTCCACCCACAAGTGCAATAGGATGCCTTGATCATGCACCATAGCTCGTGCAACACCCACGATCATTCTGTTCTTCCTCTCTGTGATGCCATTATGCTGTGGGTTATGAGGTGCTATGAGTTCTCTTTGAATTCCTTCTTTGCTATAGAAATATTTGAATTCGTTCGAGATATATTTTCCACCATTATCGCTCCGCAGAGCCTTCAATTGCTTCCCCGACTCTTTCTCCATCAATGCTTTAAACTCATAGAACTTTGAGAATGTTTGATCCTTCTTCTGCATGAAGAATATCCAAAACCTACGAGAGTAGTCATCAACAAAAATAACATAATATCTGTGTTTTGTTGTTGAAGCAACCGATAATGGCCCACAAACATCTGTGTGAACTCTCTCTAGGATCACCGAAGCACGGTTTTCCTTTTCATGAAAAGTGGTCTTCACAAAATTACCGACAGTACATCCCTTGCACTAATATATCTGCAGAAGTGTACCCTTGGGAAGTCCAGTAGAAATCTGTTGCAAAATTTTCAGGGCTCCATGGTGAAGATGGCCTAATCTCCTGTGCCATAATTCACCCTCATCGCAGCTCACCACTTCTTCCTCTTTGCCCACCATTGCAATGTAGCCAGCTACCTCCATATTGTAGATATTCTTGACTCGAATCCATATCCTCTTGGTTTGACCCGTTGTTTTATGTCGCAGGAATGGTTTTCCATCACTGAAAACAACGTCATAACCTCTATCCTCCAACATTACGATTGATACCAAGTTTTTCTTCAGAACTGGAACATGCATAACATCTTTCAACAGAAATGATTTTCCTGACTCTCTCTCAAAGGTAATGGTACCAATTTCGGTCGCATTGTATCGTCCATCGTCGCCCATATCTATATGCATTTGGAGATCTTTCTGCTCCAAGTCACTGAAAAACTCCTTATCTCCCGTCATGTGGAAGGAAGCACCACTATCAAGATACCACACCGATCCCATTGCTTTTGAAACCAAGCATGTGATCAAAGAGAAATCAAGTTAAAATTGTGAGGCAAGGGCCTCACCAGCTGTAGCTCCAGCAGCCTTCTTGTTCTTCTTTTTCTGTGGGGAGTTAGTGGTGAGATGCCCATGTTTGTGACAGTGAAAACACTCCACCTTGGAAAAATCCATCTTCTTGCCTTTAGCGTCGGATTTTTAATGGGATTTCTTCCCCCTCCCTTTCCTTGATTTCGAAGCCAAAGCAAAATCCTCTTCATCATCATGCTTTGATGAAGAGTCATCTCCAGTGTTCTGTGTGAACTCCTCCTGCACTAGATCCGACCACAGTTGTTCCCAATTCGGTAGTTTTTCCCATCCGTCAACAGAGTCTTGATAACTATGCCAACTCTTAGGAAGTCCCAAAAGAGCCAAACTCACCAAATCATCATCAGCAATCGTGTTTCCCACACTCCCCAGTTCATCCCGACATTGGAAAAACTTTGTGAGATTATTAGGAATATTGTCTCCCTTCTCCATCTTGATCTTTATGAGTTTATCCTTCAGCGCCAATTTCCTATGGTCATCGCTGCTTTGGAAAATATCCATCAAAGCCTTCCACATTGCAAATGGAGTGGATTTCCCATGAAGGCTTGAGACAATATGATCTTGCACACCTTCTAATAGAATAATTCTCATCTTCTCTACTTTCTTTTGCAAGGCATCAAGTAACGCAACATCCGTCAAAGTGGGCTTAGGAACATCACTGTCGATGATTTCCATCAAGCCATTATATTCAAGCATAGCCTCCATCCTATCCTTTAATGCAATGTAGTTTGAGCTACCCTTGAGTGCATACTCTAACCGCAAACCATTGAAATCCATTTCGATGTTTACTCAACTGTTGCACCAAGAAATTCTTGCAGGAAATTTGAATTATTTCCACCGACAAACTCAGCTAATGCTTCAATATTGCAATATTATTAGCTTCGATACCATGTAGAAATTGTTAATACAATTATGTATTTCAGGATTCTCCTGATCTAACAATTATATGCCACTGTTAAATACAAAATCCTTTTGTATTTAACAATGGCATATAATTGTTAGATAAGGAGAAACTGACAATACATAATTGTATTAAAATTTTCTACATTATAAGCACTGATAATGGAGGAGAATATACTTTACATGCTTTTGAAACATATTTGCAAGAGAACGACATCAAACACTAGACCACAATACCATATAATCCACAACAAAATGGTGTTGTTGAACGAATTAACATAACATTGCTTAATATGGTAAGGTCAATGATGTCTTTTAAGAATGTAAAATTAATGTTTTTGGGACAAGTCATGCTCTGTGCGGCATACATTAGAAATTGGTTCCCTTCCTCTTTCATTAACAATAGAACTCCATATGACAGGTGGTATAGCCATCTTCCTGTTGTTAAGCATTTCCTAATTTTCAGTTCTCAATGTTATGCTTTGATTCCTAAACATCATAGGAATAAGTTGAGTGAACAAAGCAGAAAATGTATATATTTTAGGGTATTCCATGACTTCTAAGGAATACCAATTGTATTATGAAGAGAACAAAAAGTTTATTTTGTCAAGAGATGTATTTTTTCTTGAAACTGATAAATATTTTCTCACTGTTGATAGACAACTTAATCAGATAGAACAGTTTGTGCCTCAAAAGTTCTATTATGAATTCAATAATATACTTCCCCATCCTGAAGGGGGGATTCCTATATTAGATCAGTATGTGGAGTTTCCTTCTCTCAATGATGAGAAATTGGTTGATGATGATAATTTCATTGTTGTTGATGAGGAATTAGTTGATGCAAGTGTTTCTACAGAACATTGATAGAAATGGAAAGAACTGAACCAGATGAAGAAGTTGAGCAACTTATGTAACTTCCTGAAAAAATTTCTACAAAACCTTTGTGAAGGTAAACTCGTATTCAAACATTTCCATTTAAATATGATGAGTTTAAGGCTAGAAGTTTCTCAGATAACTATTCTCATTGTGAATTTAATTTTTCTGTGGATTGTGAACATACTTTCTTTGAAGAAGTTGTTACACCAGTTTTTTCTCATCTACCCTATTACTATTAGATGGACTAAAGTACACCATGTAAGACCAATTCTACTATAGTAAAATTTATTTAACTATGAAAAATAACTTAATAATCCATAATTTATTAAGTTGTTTCTGTTCTAAAAAGGAATCCCCATGATGAATAATTGAATAAATCCTTATCTGTTTGATTTTTCTCAAGGGATAATTAATTAAACCATTATTTAATTAATATTCCTGGTCATATTTAACCCAAAAAAAGAGAATTAATTAGATAAATAATTATTTATCTTATTATTTCCTAGGAATAATTATTTAAAACATTATTTAAATAATATTCCTTGTTAAATTTGACTAGATCATTTATAAATAATTGAATAAATCACTATTTATTTTATTATTACTTAACCACATTCTTAAAATAATAAAAAAATAATTTATTTATTTATTATTTCTAAATAAAAGGATTTGACCAAATTCGAATTCCTTTTCCGTCCAGCAAAAATAATAAAATATTCCATAAAAGATGGATCTAGATTTGGTTAATAATATTTTAATTTTGCACCAATATGTAGACTAACTCAATATTTTGTTATAAATAGAATGGTTTTTCCATTCATCCACTACCTTTTGCTTCCTAGAGATCACTCTTTGATCTACACTTTTGGTCTGACTTTGATGATCCATCATTGTCATATTGTTCTACTTTTTGCTTGTGAACTCCCTTTGAGTTCCATTTTTGTCTGGGTTTTCTACACCATTAAGAGAGAGAGAGAGATTTTAGATCTGAAGCGCTGAGGACATACGAGAACCCATCCCATTGAGGTGAACTGGTAACATCTTTCTATGTTTCCTTCCCAGGTGTCATAATACAAAAAATTCTTTAAAAATTCTTGTCTTGTTCATTGGATGCATAGAGGAACTCTCTTCTTATTATTTTTTGTTTAATGTCTTTAGCTGCATAGATCTGGATTTCTGTAGCATTTATTCTGATCACTAACTGCATATCTAAGGAAATTGGTAGTCACATTTGATGTTAGGGTTGTTTTTTATGCACATCTAAAGTGAACCTTTTTCGTACGCTTGCGATTAGAATTCACACTAACAACTGGGGACTCCATAAGGGTTTATAATTATGACTATTGTTGTTTTTTATATCCTTGCATGACCAGCTGCTTCAACCCCTAGGGTTTTTCTTCAGCTTCTTATTTTGTATTTCTTGATGTTTTTTTAACCTTTTTAACCCTAAAACAGTAAAAAATCTAACTTTCGTGTGTTTCAGGGCCCTTTGCGCAGGTGACAAGTATCAGTTGCAGCAAAGACGACACTTTTTCTAAAACCTTCTCTCGAGATAGTTGGAAGTGCAGGTTGTACTTTTTGGGCCAAAAACTATGACATCAGATCCCAGGTACTGGAAAATAACCTGAAATCTATGACCTCAGCAGAAAACAGGTCTTAAACTGCGACTTGTACTTTTTGCAGGAGTTTTCTTTGATTTTTCTGAGTTTGTGTAGGCCACTCTTTAGGGTTTTTTGACCTCCCTCTTCACCCATCTCAGACCTATACTTGCTTATTTTTAATCATCGAAGTAGGAACCAAGCCCCTTAGGGCTTCAGTACGCTTCCACCTTTTTAGGAGGAGTTTAGCTAACGCAGGTCTTCTGAGATTTCAGTGTTTTCAACCATCTTTTCAGATCTAAACCTACACTTTAAGATCGATTTCAGATTGGTTATTCATCCATCCAAAACACCTCTTTTAATTTTTTTTTGGTCCTCCTTTAGCGTCCACCTCAGTTCCCTTCAGGTTGTAGTCTTTCACAACCCTTTTTGCAGCATTTTTTGCCCTGGTTTTTTGATGTTTTCTACCCCTCTTTCTAGTAGATCTAACCTTTAGATTCCTGTCCCTCCCAACCTTAGATCCATTGGCCATTTTGTGTGTTTTTCCTATATTTCACCTACCCCTAGACTAGTTTTTGGGAAGCCCCCATCCTTGGGTTTAAATTGGTGCATCTCTAGCTATTTACTTTTCTATCATATTCAGTTTCCTTTAATGAAATTTTTAGATTTATTTATAGTTATATAACATATTTTTTCTTTTTCCTCTACACTCATGTGTGCTTAATTATAATTAACACACTTTATCACATACACGCACACCTTAAGCGAGGAGCCCCTAGTTTACACCACCAGACCAAGACTTAAACATTGTAATTAATTTATGAACACCTCCTAGCCCTTGTTTACCTCTCTTCATTATTTGGTTTTGTGTCTCTTTGGCATCCTTGCGCACCGAAGGTGTTTATCCCAGAGACGCCAAGGCCTTCATCCTTAGTTTTCATCAGGAAAACTTACTCCTCCACGTAGGGTTCGAGTTCGTCCTCCACTGAGTCCCTAGTATGACTCTGATTCTAGATTATCTGGTATCCCTTCTAATTCTATCCCCGGATCTCCTCCACCTTTCACTTTCATCATGTCTAGTTCAGGACCTAACGTTGGTGGCAACCCCAGCCCTAATGTGGGAATGCTACAAGTGGTGCCGCAACAAAAACTATTCCACTCCTCCCTTGCTCCCTCATATGGTAGGCCTAAGCCTTCCCCATTTTAGCCAAATGATTAATGACCCCATACGACATGATCTTGGTTGGCCTACTATGCCAACCAAGCTTCCTTTAAACATCCCCAAGTTTGAAGGAAATGATGGAGAGGATCTGACCAACCATGTTCTTTATTTCCACATGTGGTGCTTGTCTAACTCAATCACCAATGACTCTTTCTGTCTTTGGTTATTCCAGCATACGCTTACTTGAGAAGCTTCCAAGTGATATGTTGACCAGGCCTCCTCCTCTTATAGTACTTTTGCGACCCTTGCCAAGGCTTTTCTGTCTTACTTCCAACTTCCCTTTCGCTATGAGACATGTACCGAACTCGCGACCTCTTTTCCTCAAACTTATACTACCCACCTATCTAATCATATTCAAGAATGGCGTAGAAGGAAGAGCCTATGTCGAGCACCTACTTTAGAAGACCGTGTCTACATGGTCTAGTTTCTCAAATCTCTTTTGCCTACTATTGGAAAATATGTCGCATCTCACTTCCCTCAGACTGAGGAAATTTCCCTCCAGATTGCGTTGATGTATGACTTGATCTACACAAAATCTGGTTATTTTTATACCATCTTACCTAATCTACCTAGACTTGGTGGTGACAATGCACCAGCCAAATCCCATGTCGTTGATCGTATCTTTAGATCCATTTCACATTTGTACACTCATCCTCCCATGGGTTATGGTTTCCCTCAGGAAGGGGCCAGCTCCTCCAACACTTTTCCCCCTCCCGACAGCATGTATCCAGGATACGACATGCCTTCTCCTTTTTTCGAACCTATTTACCTCAATCTTTCCCAACCTCATTACCTGTTTTCGCAACCTGGTGCTCCGGCTCCTCCAATACTAGGACCACAACCTCCCTTCCCTTATTAAGCTTCACAACAATAGCCACCCCCCCCCCCCCCCCCCCCCAATCAAGGTTAGGTGTATGCATAGCAGAGTGCGACTAATCCTCCTACTTCCAAAAAGAAGAGGAACGTCAACCAAAACTAATCCGCCCCAGGTAATCTAGGAAACAATCCCCACGGGAATACATCTAACACTATCACCTAGCAATAGGGCACTCAACTCAAGTAGGACAAACTTATTCGTGCTAATAAACCTTGTTCTTATTGTAGCATCCATGGTCACTATACCAATGATTCTCCCCTTTTACCTTAGATGCGTTAGATGTGGGAAGCTCAAGCATCATCTTGAGGGCAGCAAGCCTCCCCTTTGGTTCCTCCTAGTGCTACGCCCATCCAACCGGCTGTGTTTACCAATAATTCCCCCCAGCAAGGATATACCCAACCCCCCTAAAGTTAGGTGGTTGCTCAACCTCCTCCATCTAGTACCTCTGATTACCATATCCCCATGATGAACTTTGACCAACCCAATACCACTGACCTCACCCTTTAGACTCGGTCCCGTCAGTACAACAAGCCCCCCCGCTACGTCTTCTTCCAAGCCCCCATCTTCAGGTCCCACAGTGCCTCTTTCGATACCCAATGGTCCTTTACTGATCCCTCAGCCTAAGGTAGAGGTCTATGCGAGGATCCACAAGGTACCATTACGCCAAAACACTGCTTCTGGTAAATCCACCCAATCCTATGGTATAGTAGATTACTTGGAGTAGTCCCCTACCACCATGGCAATGATGGAAGTCCTCCAATCATGCCATTCACAACAAAAATCTCTACTAACTTCTATGGGTGTTGTGGATCCTTCAAATGATCATTTGATTGTCATCGATATTAAAAAGTCAGAGCATCCACCCCTTCATGCATTCGTCGACTTCCAAATCCCTGTCAAGATCTGGAATGCCAATGTCTCTTGTTGTATCATTGATGAGGGGGAATCCACATGTGTGATGTTGGCTTTTATTTGGAAGAAACTTGGATCTCCTGAGTTAGCCCCTTCCGTCATCATCCTTTGTGCGTGGGATGCCCACTCTTCTCAGACCCTTGGCATGTTCTACAATTGTGCTATTACTCTTTCGGGCAAGACTGTTTGTGTTGACATCGAAGTCATTGATGCCCCCTTAGACTACAAAATTATATTGGGTCATAGCTACACTTATGCGATGTCTGTTGTCCCATCTACAGTTCACCGTAAGATGTGCCTTCCTCACAATGTAAAGATCGTCATTATCGATCAGCTGACATATTATGAACCAAAGTATCAGACCTCTCTAGAGTCCATTATTTCTTCAGTGGCCATTAAAAAAATAGTTGAACCTCCGACTAGTGTATCACCCGAAGTCTATAAATATTCCTCCTTGCTTGGTTCATTCCCTGGTATCCCCCCTCTCATATCTGACCCTAGGTCATCGAATGTTTGCATGATGCAATCATCTCGGTCCAACCTCAAATGATCTAGTTCATCTAATCAACAGCCTCACCCTTTACAACTTTCTCCTAGTACTTTAACTCAGCCTTCAAGACCCCCTCCTTAAGGCCCTTCATCTATAGCTGGTGTCGATGATCTTATCTATCCCCCTGGAATGATTCCCCCCGATCTTAACCATCTCAGAGCAGTCCCGCCCCGCCATTACCCCTTTCATCAGATATTGTTTCTTCCTCTCTCTCTTGGAGTATTTTCGGTACCTGTTATGGCTACCTTGTCTCTTCCTAACATGACCCTGGGGATCCCATTCTGGTACATTAATTTCCCATCGAATACCCCGCTTGGTAAACCCAAACCCTACACTGCTTTGACCTCGATCCAAGCGGTCATCATGAACCCTTCCTTTGCTTTTGTGCCTCAAACACCTCAACAATAACCTACTCCTATTGAGAAAGCATCGAGTGAGGGGGGAAAAGTCCACAAAAATGCACCTAAGAACAAGGCTTCCCAGACAAACCCTGCTACTCCTTAGCCTCCAAATTTTACACCTTCGTGTGCTTCGTGTGATGTTGTCGGTCATGCCACCCATAATTTTCCTGAATTTCTTTGTCTCAAGCCCATGGTTAACAAAGAATTTCCTGAGTCTGATATCCCAGAGGTCCATGTTACTTTACCTAATTTAACCCCGAAACCCAAGGCTTTGTGCACAAATTGTCCTTGTGCTTTCTATGATTTCGATGGCCATTATACTCACCTATTTCCCCACATCAAATATTACCGCTTCCCTTTGGGAACAATTTGCTAATTCGAGGCCAAGTGCAATGAGCCCACCTTTCCCTTATTTGGGAGTTTACCTTCAAAAAAACCAGAGGGCACATCTACTCCCATTTACATTCCCCCTCCTAATGTTGAAATGACATAGCCTTCATCCACCATCCTATATCTATCATCATCTATGAGATCCATGTTGGAAGAACCCTCTAGGCCTTCCCCTTCTAATTCGCCCGACGTCCCTTTAGCGACCACCCTTGGATCAACATCAGTGGATCCTTCACATACTTGTTTTTCGGTCACCCCCAGTGACTATGCACATGTGAACATTTCTTCTCATGATGATGAGTCAGGTAGCTTCATCCCACCACATGGTATTTCTTCCACTAGTCACCCCATCTTCTATTGTGATGACGACATTATGGAAAAAATCGCCAACCCTTACTTTATATACCCCCCCTTACATCGAACCCATGCATTCGAACCACATACACCTTGTGGCCATTACATTGACACGCAATGTTTGGGTAAGGGGGCACTCATATTTGAGGGTTCAGGAGAAGCAATTCTCCACAACTCTACTAGCGCATCTGAACATGTCGACTCTAGTACCATTATTCTTCCTCATTTAAAAGAACCTCTAGAGTCCCATATAACTTCAAATCACTCTAGGGATGATCCTCCTCATCATTCCTTCCTTGTGTTGTTGACCAACCTATGTGTTTTCTAATTGAGCACCAGTTCATTATATCCAAATCCACTCTTTGGGATAGTGACACCATGTATGAAAACCCATAAATTTAGTCCATTTGCTTCATATATGCATTAAAAAAATATTTTGGTAATCCTCCATTCCCTTTCTCAAACTGCATCTATCCATTCTTCCCACAGAAGATAACCATAACGTAAAAAAATGGTGAACCACATCATAAAAATGTGTTTAGATTCCACTTTTCTAAATACATTTGGCATGAACATAACATGCTTGGGGGCACTTATGCAACTCAACCATAAAAATCCCAGCTCTCAGCCAAAAATGTCATTGAAATTACTTTCTCTAATAGGTCACACTTTTCAAGCCATTTCCTGGGATAGGCCACAGTTTTCTGCCCAGTACCTACTACCCAGGTTGCAGAATAGACCCCAAAAAGTGCGACCTGGCCTGCTCCTTGGCTCTGGGTGCATAATATGAAATTTTAATCCACTGAATTGAAAGAGTATATTTAGGCCTCTTACCTGCAACTGACGGATATGGATTCCAACGCACAATTTTTTCATTACAATCGCCGCAAGATTTAGGGCCTTTTCTCCTCTCTACATTCACCACAGCTACACTTACAAATGAATCAAATTGAAGGGAAAAATCCTTATTAAAAGAGAAACCCCATATTTTCCTTTCGCTGGCTACGACCAAACTATAGCTCGGTTTGACAAACCATCAAAATCGTTGGAAATCTCTCACTAAGCTCTTGAATGGCATTCTTTCATTTTTTGTGATTTGGTACTTCACCACGACACATTTTTTCCAAGAAGCATCACTTCACCGCTTCTCAAAATTGAATTTCTTCACTTGAAACACTTGTACTTCGGGCACCACCTTGCATTCATACTTGTCCACGCTCCTGTTGATTTTCGTCATGAGTAACCATCTTGTACCCATGTTTTTATGGTCCCCACTCGGCCCGTTCTGTGTGGCAGCATCATCGAGTCACCCTTGTTAGAGAATCCAAGTTGAGTCATCATCACATACATGGTGTTTGTCCCAAATCCCTTTTTTCTCCTGCCACAATATTCCATCCTTCATTTCTTTGTACTCTCTCATGTCACACATTTTGGCCTTCAGTCAGACTATTCCCTATCCCCTTTGGTGTCGAGTTAGTAGATTCCAGGTCATTCATGCCCTTTATGGTCTAACAAGGGAAGTCGTCAGCCCGCTACTCAGTACCCCCTATTCCACCATCATCCCTAGTGTTAGTCTATCAATTGCTCTACTATTTTCCCTCGTGCCTTAGTTGAGGATTCATTATTGCCTCACCTATGGCAGACCTCCTTCTGTCGACATCGGCTTATTCATTCTAGAAGATAGGTTTAGAGAGCGGTGTACATTGGTTCCAGCTTCCACTTTTGTTCGATGCCTCAAATAAGGAAAAGGGACCCTTTATTTCCCTTTGACTTGATTGTTTGTTAGTTATAGCTCCTCGTGAAATGATAAAAATATGTATACTGAATGGTTCAGTGATGCAGCAGAATGTAACAATGATTATGGGGCATGTGTGAGATTTTTCAGACCTCATGAGGGGGTGGCCCTTCAAGTAGTCCCCCACATACCTGGATGACTTCTCTACTACAACCTTGGATGTAGCTCCATAGATTTGATGGTTTCGACGTCAGCCGCATGTAGCGCCTCTTTAGTTTTCATGTATCATTTATATTTTTACAGCCCTCTCTTATTTTACAGGGCCTCTATAGTTTTACTTATATATCATGTACTCATATATTATTGTATAAGCCTTGGTTGATGTCCCAGGCATAATATGTATGTGGGATCCATTATCATGTTTTTATCTGGCCCATGTTTATGTGAGCATTTACTATATGGTTTAGTCCCATGTTTGTTGAACGCTCCATTATTCTTTGTACTTTGTTATCTCGATGAGAATAGGTATGCCTCCCCCAACTCATGTAGAACAAGTAGTCACTCATAAAAGAGTCTTGTCACACCTGTAAGTCTCGCCTCCTCAGGGTCTTGTCCTCTCGCTCTTTATTCCGCCTTATATTTCACTCTCTCTGACTCCCCCTTCAGTGTCTAGTGATTGTGTTTTTATAATGTAATTCAGTCATACAATTAGCTCCTAACACTCGCACGTTGGGGGGAAACCTGGTACATAAATTTTTGGTCATCTAACCTGTTACTATTAGATGGACTAAAGTACACCATGTAAGACCAATTTTACCATAGTAAAATTTCTTTTAGTATGAAAAATAACTTAATAATCCATAATTTATTATGTTGTTTCTGGTCTAAACATGAAACCCCATTAGGAATAATTGAATGAATCCTTATTTGTTTGATTTTCCTCAAGGGATAATTAATTAAACCACTGTTTAATTAATATTCCTTGTCATATTTAACCGAAAACAAGAAAATTAATTAGATAAATCATTATTTATCTTATTATTTCCTAGGAATAATTATTTAAATAATATTCCTTGTTAAATTTGACTAAATCATTTATAAATAATTGAATAAATAACTATTTATTTAATTATTACTTAACCACATTCTTAAAATAATAAATAAATCATTTATTTATTTATTATTTCTAAAAAATGGGATTTTCCCAAATTCAAATTCCTTTTACCTCCAACAAAAATAATAAAATATTCCATAAAAGTTGGATCTACATTTGGTTAATAATATTTTAATTGTGCACCAATATCTAGACTAACTCAATATTTTGTTATAAATAGAAGGGTTTTTCCATCCATTCACTACCTTTTGTTGCCTAGAGATGACTCTTTGATCTACACTTTTGGTCTAACTTTGATCCTCCATCATTGTCATATTTTTCTACTTTTTGCTTGTGAACTCCCTTTGAGTTCCATTAGTGTCTGTGTGTTCTAGACCATCAAGAGAGAGAGATTTTAGATCTGAAGCGTCGAGGACATACAAGAACCCATCCCATTGAGGGGGATTGGTAACATATTTGGGTGTTCCCTTCCAATGTGTCATAATACAAAATATTATTTAAAAATTCTTGTCTTGTTCACTTCATGCATGGAGTAACTCTTGCTTATTATTTGTTGTTTAATGTCTTTAGCTGTATGGATCTAGATTTCTGTAGCATTTATTCTGATCACTAATTGCAGATCTAAGTAAATTGACAGCCACATTTGATGCTAGGGTTTTTTTTTATGCACAACTAAAGTGAGATTTTTTCGTACCCTTGCGATTAGAATTCACACTAACAGAAGCTTCTAGTTATGAATAGTGGAAAGATGCAATGCAAGGAATATGATGCTCTCTTAAAAAAATGCGCATGGAGGCTGGTGGATCCTCCTGCTAGCATAAAACCTATTGGTTGTAAATGGATTTATAAAACTAAGTTTAAAGCTGATGGTTCACTAGACAAACACAAAGCAAGACTTGTAGCAAAGGGATATGCACAGAAATAGGGTATCGACTATATAGAGACTTTTTCTCCTACAACTAAATGAGGCACTATTAGATCTTTCTTTTCTATTGTATCTCAGAAAGAATAGAAAAATCATCATATGGATGTCAAACTGCCTTTCAAAATGGAGATTTGAAAGAAGATGTTTACATGTTTCAGTCAAAAGGTTTTTCTGTTAAAGGGAAAGAACAAAAGGTTTGCAAACTGATCAAGTTTTTATACAGCTTGAAGGAAGCGCCACAAGCATGGTACTGACCATCTTCTTAAATTAAACTATAAATAGTCTGACCTAGATGATGTAATTATTTCGTTAAGAAAGTTGGAAGATCAGTTGTATATCTAGTTTATATGTTTATGATTTGATGATCATAGGAAATTGTTGAGATTGCAGCAAGATGATAAGCTTACTGGAAAGATGTCGCCTTCACTAAGTGGGCCCGTAGGCTATTTTTGGCGCAAAGTCTATTTTTAGACTATGTCTATTTTTAGACATGTCGATCATATTCTATGAGTTGTGGGATGCTATTTGTGGATGGTTGGTACAGTTAGAAAAATAGATGGACTTCTATTTTTAGACATATTGGGTGGAATCTATTTTTATATTGCCATTCTAAAAATAGATATGTCGAATATTATTAGCTCTTAATAATATTTGGACTATAAAAATTATCTTATTCTCTTGGAGAACTTCAGTTAAGTGCACAAATGTGGCACAACAGCTAACAGAAGGAATTACAAAATCCGGCAAAATCTCCAGTAAACACTAACCACAGGAATTTGAAAACCAGAAGGAATTACACTATTCCTGAGGGTTAAGTGGAGCTATTGCATGAAGACTTCAGTTAGAACTCATGTGAGAGAGTTTGGTGGAGTTGATTAAGGAAGTTGATGGAGTTGTGTTTAGTTTAACTGAGTTAAACATAGTTGAGCTAGTTGTATCTAGTCTAACTGATTGATACACTAGTGAGAGTGGTGTGAATTAATTATTAATTAATTCAATAATTAATAACTCATTAATCAAATAAAGAATACATCAGTTAACTTCAGTGCATGGATAGTTTCAGTGGAGACGAGTGGAGAGATAGGTGAAAGAGCAGTGTGACTATCAGTTGTGACTATACTGGTGCATGAGTTTGCACCACACATTGATGGAGATGCCAATGAGGATTGCATAGTGCATACCAGGTGGATTCAAGTTCAATCAGAGCCAATATTCAGCAGGGATTGTGCAGTAGAGGCAGGCTAACAGGTGGCAGATATTGGAGCATGTGTTTTGCTAGATTGGACCTGATTAGTGTGTAGTAATTGGATATTGTACTAAGAGCTTGTGAGGAGCTTTGTATAATGATTTTTACATGATCTCTATGACATATAATATACATATAGTTGGGGTTTTTCAGCTTTAAGATTTCCCATGAAATACTTTGTTCATATGTTTGATTGTTTATGGTTTTAATGTGCGCATGTGATTGTCTTTATTTCCGCAATTAATGATCAATGGTAGAAGAGATTCTGTATTGTACATGAAGTTAAAATAGTGTGTGATCAAGAGAATCTTGGTAAAATAAAATATCAGTTATTCAAATTTCTACATGGTATCAGAGGGATATTGATCATTGGAGCAATTGCAAACAGTGAAGCATTTGAGTTTTGAGCTGGTGGAATTCGAGTTTGCTGTAGTGTTTTCTTGATGTCGAAGTTGAGATGTCTTTCAACGGATTGCGATTGGAGTATGCCCTTGAGGGCAGCTCAAATTATATTGCATGGAAGGATAGGATGGAGGCGGTGTTATATGACAATGGGTTGAAGGAGTTCATAGATGCAGAAATTCCAAAACCTGCTTCTGGCGATGCTACCGCACTTGATGCATGGCAAAAGAAGATAGAAAAGTGTCGAAGAATTCTGTTGGAAGGTGTGAAGGATCACATATTGTCCAGCCTTCATGGTAAGGCTTCTCCATTCTTGATGTGGAAAGCGTTGACAGACTTATTCCAAAGCAAGAGCGACTAGAGAAAGTTGGCACTCAAGGACAAACTCTGAAACATAAAAATGGAAAAAGGTGACAGTATGCCCAAGTACCTCACGAAGTTCATCCAATGCAGGGATGAGCTGGGAAGTGTGGGGGTGATTGTTGATGATGAGGAATTGGTGAGCTTGGCTCTCCTTAGGCTTCTGAAGAGTTGGCATTCCTATCAGGACTCTGTCAATGGTGAGGAGAAATTGCCAGGATGGGAGCAACTTTGGTCAGATCTCGTGCAAGAGGAGATAAGGTGAAGTACCAGGGACAAATCTTCATCAAAGAAATCTGATGAAGAAAATTGTGCTTTGGCTGCCAAATTAAGGAAGGGGAAGAGAAAGAAGAATGCTTCTCAATCCGGTGCAAAAGGCAAGAAGCAGGACATGTCGAAGGTGAAGTGCTTTCATTGTCACCAACACGGACATTACGCCACTAATTGTCCAAAGAAGAAGAAAAATAAGCAGGTTGCTGGATATGCAGCTGGAGAGGCCTTAGCTTCGTAGTTTAAGTTGGATTTTTCACTGATCACATGCTTGGTCTCAAGTATGATGGGTTCAGTGTGGTTTCTTGACAGTTGTGCGTCTTTTCATATGACTGGAGACAAATATTTTTTTACTGATCTGGGTGAGAAAGATCTTGGAGTGCACATCGAGATGGGCGATGATGGTAGATACAGTGCGACCGATATCGGTACCATTTCCTTTGAGAGGGAGTCTGGTAAATCCTTCGTATTGAAGGAAGTGATGCATGTTCCAGGATTGAAGAAGAATATGATCTCGGTGGCCATGTTAGAAGACAAGGGATATGATGTTGTCTTTAGCAAGGGAAAGGCTTTCCTGCGCAGTAAGGCAACTGGTGAGACCCGAAGGATAGGGGTTCGAGTTAAGAACCTTTATCAATTGTAGGTATATGGTTGCGCAACAATGGCAGGCAGGGCAGAAGGAGTGGTGAGCCGGGATGATGGCAAGCTGTGGCACAGGAGATTGGGCGACCTTCACCATGGAGCTTTGAAGATACTACAACAGATTTCTACTGGGCTTCCTAAGGGCACTCTTGCGCAGTGAGATCATTGCAAGGGATGTACTTTGGGAAAATTTGTGAAAGCCACCTTTCACGAGAAGGATAGTTGCGCCACGATGATCCTTGAGAGAATTCACACAAACGTGTGTGGACCTTTCTCAGTAGCTTCGACAGCAAAGAACAGGTACTACGCGATATTTGTTGATGATTTTTCTCGGAAGTGCTGGATCTTCTTCATGTAGAAGAAGAGCGAGACATACTCAAAGTTCTGTGAGTTCAAGGCACTGGTTGAGAAAGAATTGGGGAAGCAGGTGAAGGCTCTTACGAGTGACAATGGTCGTGAATTCATCTCTGGCGAATTCAAGGACTTTTGCAGTGCAGAAGGAATTCGAAGAGAGCTCATAGGACCTCATAACCCACAGCAGAATGGGGTTGCCGAGCGAAAGAACAGAATGATCGTGGGTGTTGCACGGGTGATGTTGCATGATCAGGGCCTTCCCACACACTTGTGGGCTGAGGCATGCAATACTGCAGTATATGTGCAGAACCGTTGTCCTCACAGGATACTTGGCATGAGTACACTCGAGGAGGCGTTTTCTGGTAAGAAGCCTGATATTTCCCATTTGAGGATTTTTGGTTCACCTGTTTACATTCATGTGACGAAGGATGCCAGGAAGAAGCTGGAGCCGACTGCAGAGGTTGGGATATTTGTGGGGTACACTGATACTCCCCACAACTATCGTGTGTATTTTCCGGGGCCGGTCGCGGGCGATGACGGCAGGATATCAGAACAAGAGGAGAACGCGGAAATAATTGCAGAGGGGCATTACTGCAAATGAGGAGCTATTAGTTCCTAAGGATGAGTCTCAGGATGTGGATCAACCACAAGATGAGGTTCATGGAGTGAAAGAGACCACTCACGCAGTGCCAACCATTAGAGGGCGGAAGCGCACTACAGAAGCTGAGCGACTAGCTCAAGATGCAGAGAAGGTTGTAGGAGCACCTACATCATAGCGCAGACAGCGAAAATCACTTGATCGGTACACTAGATACATGTCTCTTATGAGTCAGTGTATCATGACAGAGCCATCCTCTTTTGAGGAAGCTGTGGAGGATCCCGCATGGGTAGATTCCATGGTGGAAGAGTATGATTCGATTTTCAGAAACAATGCATGGGAGATTGTCCCAAGGCTGGATGGGAAATTAGTGGTGGGTTCGAGATGGATCTACAAAGTGAAGCAAGCAGCTGACAGGAGTGTGGAGAAGTACAAGGAAAGATGTGTTGCCCAAGGCTTCTCACATATCGAGGGGATCGATTATGAGGAAACCTTTGCACCTATCACAAGGTAATCTTCCATATGGACGATCCTAGCTCTCCCAGCCCAGATGGGGTGGCACATTCATCAGATGGATGTGAAGACTACGTTCCTCAATGGGGTGATTGAGGAGGAGGTGTACATAGAGCAGCCCGAAGGTTTCAAGATCTTCAACAGCGAGTCGCATGCGTGCAAGCTCAAAAGAGCATTGTATGGGTTGAAACAAGCACCTCGTGCTTGGTACACACAGATCGACAGTTACTTTACTGGACTTGGATTCTCCAAGAGTGAGGCGGATCCGAACCTATACCAGATAGTGGTGGAGGGTAAGTTGTTGATTATTGTACTTTATGTAGATGATTTGATACTGACCGATGATGAACAATTGATACTCTCATGCAAGGCTGATCTTGCAAAAGAGTTTGAGATGAAGGACTTGGGCCTCCTTCATTATTTCCTGGGATTGGAAATTTGGCAGTGCAGTGATGGAATGTTTGTTTCTCAGGGAAAGTATGCCCGGGAGATACGGGAGAAGTTCAACATCCATGGCTGCCAGCCTATTGATACTGCTCTTCCTGGTGGTTGGAGGAAGGAGGATGCTACATTGGCAGATGTAGTGGATGCCACTGTTTACCGACAGTTGGTGGGGTCGCTCATGTATCTGGTCAATACACGACCTGACATATGCTACACAGTTAACCAGCTTTTACAAGCTATTGTTAAGCCTACCAAGCTCTTTTGGAAGGCGAGGAAGCATGTATTGAGCTATCTCAGAGGCACATCAGGATATGGATTATGGTACAGACAGTCGGATGAGGTGAAGCTGTGTGGCATTACGGATGCAGATTGGGTGGGGAGCGCAATGTACAGAAAGAGCACATCTGGAGGGATTTTCAGTATCGGGTAAACAAAAATTTCTTGGTATAGCAGGAAGCAGAGATTAGTGGCACTCAATTTAGCAGAGGCCAAGTATATGCCAGTGATTGTGGCTGCATGCGAGGCTATATGGATGAGGAAGATCCTGGTTGGGTTGTTCGGTTCACACTTAGATCCTACTGTGATATATTGTGATAATCAGAGTTGCACCAAACTCTAGGTTAATCCAGTATTTCATGATAGATCTAAACACATTGACATCAGGTATCATCATATCAGATATTTTGTGCAGCGGAAGATCATGTTACTTTCATACATTCCTACGGAGGATCAGGATGCTGATATCTTGACAAAGGCACTCACTAGGAGAAAATTCGAATACCACAGAGGCAGGATAGGGGTGGCAGATAATCCTTATCTTGTTGAGAGGGATTGTTGAGATTGCAACAAGATGATGAGCTTAGTGGAAAGAAGTTTCCTTCACTAAGTGGGCCCACAAGCTATTTTTGGTGCAAAGTCTATTTTTAGACTATGTCTATTTTTAGACATGTCGATCATATTCTATGAGTTGTAGGATGCTATTTGTGAATGGTTGGTCAAGTTGGAAAAATAGATGGACTTCTATTTTTAGACATATCAGGCGGAATCTATTTTTATATTGCTAGTCTAAAAATAGATATGTCGAATATTATTAGCTCTTAATAATATTTGGACTATAAACATTATCTTATTCTCTTGGAGCACTTCAGTTAAGTGCACAGATGTGGCACAACAGCTGACAGAAGGAATTACGCCATTACTAAGGGTCAAGTGGAGCTATTGCATGAAGACTTCAGTTAGAACTCATGTGAGAGAGTTTGGTGGAGTTGATTGAGGAAGTTGATGGAGTTGTGTTCAGTTTAACTGAGTTAAACATAGTTGAGCTAGTTGTATCTAGTCTAACTGATTGATACACTAGTGAGAGTGGTGTGAATTAATTATTAATTAATTCACTAATTAATAACTCATTAATCAACTAAAGAATACATCAGTTAACTTCAGTGCATGGACAGTTTCAGTGGAGACCAGTGGAGAGATAGGTGAAAGAGCAATGTGACTATCAGTTGTGACTATACTAGTGCATGAGTTTGCACCACACATTGATGGATATGCCAATGAGGACTGCACAGTGCATACCAGGTGGATTCAAGTTCAATCAGAGCCAATATTCAGCAGGGATTGCGTAGTAGAGGCATGCTAACAGGTGGCAGAGATTCGAGCATGTGTTTTGCTAGATCAGACCTGATTAGTGTGTAGCAATTGGAGATTGTACTGAGAGCTTGTGAGGAGCTTTGTATAATTATTTTTACATGGTCTCTATGACATATAATATACAGATAGTTTGGCATTTTCAACTTTAAGCTTTCCCATGAAATACTGTGTTCATATGTGTGGTTATTTATGGTTTTAATGTGCGCATGCGATTGTTTTTATTTCCACAATTAATGATGAATGGTAGAAGAGATTCTGTATTTTACATGAAGTTAAAATAGTGTGTGATATGGAGAATATCGGTAAAATAACATATCAGTTATTCAAATTTCTGCAGAAATAATGATGAATATATATCATCTATAAATAAGGAATTGAGAAAGGTTTTTGATATGACAGATTTATGTTTACTTCATTATTATCTTGGTATTGAAGTTGATAAAAAGCCACAACATATTTTCCTCTCAGAATAAATATGTTGATAAGTTATTGAACAGATATAGTATGACAGGATGTAATCCTGTTGCTACTCCAATGGAGCAAAATTTGAAACTCGCTTCCGAAGAAGGAAAGTCATTTGAAGATCCAACAAAGTACATGTAACTTGTTGGAAGTTTGATATATTTGTCTATTACTCGTCCTGATATAACATTTTTGGTCGGAATTATTTCTAGGCTTATGCATCATCCTTGTGAGGGGCATTGAGTAGTATAAAAAAGAGTTTTGAAATATTTAAAAGGAACTCAAACTTATGCCATCAAATATTCCAAAGTTTTAGACTTCCATCTTGCTCGTTATTCATATTCAGATTTTGATGGAGATAAATAAAATGGATTCTCAACTTTTGTATATTTGATGAATCTTGGATCAGTGGCCATCAGTTGGAGATTGTGCAAGAAATATGTTCCTGCTGATTCTACCACCAAGGCCAAGCAACATCTTAAGACACTAAGGAAATCATTTGGCTTCAGAAAATAATCGAAGAATTGCAGGAGAAGCAAAAAGCTTCAACTCCTCTATTTGTCGATAACTCTTCTGCAATTCAGTTTTCCACGAATCCAAATTTTCATGATCGAACCAAACATATCAACACCAAGTGTCATCTGATTCGACATCATGTAGAGGCCAAAACAAT
Source organism: Pinus albicaulis (assembly GCA_034641835.2). NCBI lineage: Eukaryota > Viridiplantae > Streptophyta > Pinopsida > Pinales > Pinaceae > Pinus > Pinus albicaulis. The sequence goes on along the minus strand of CM076583.1, from coordinate 1,136,785,434 downwards.
TCATCTGAAACATTGTCCAAATTCTTAACAAATTGCTGATACTTTTACCAAAGCATGAGGGCATGAAAAGTTTGAAAAATTTAGATCCTTACTTGATATGTCAGATGTCCGTTCGAATTAAGGGGGGAAGTTTTGTAATCCTTTGAGATTCTATTCAGTTAGGTTGGGTAGTTAGTTATGATTAGTTAGATCAGTTATTTATTTAAGTATAAATGTAATGTTGATTTCATTAAATGGACACACAGATCACATGTTAATGAGTTGATAGACAGTAAGGGAGAAGGCAAGTACCTTTTTTACTTATTTTTACATTGTGGTTCACGAATATAATGTTCCTACACACATATCTACCCGCTATGTAGACAGGAAAATCTCGGCAGACCCTCCCGCGGGGATCTAACCATCGACCTTACACGCGACGCCTAAACCCAAGCACATCGAAGAGATTTCAACATGTCACCTCCCAGTTGATAAAGTACCTAACAATGAGGACTCAACCAGCTAAGCTAACTCTTGGGGCTTAATACCTTTACTTGTTAGTCCATTAATATGCTTCCTTCTATATGAGATAAACAAAATCTTAACAAAACTCGGGAAATTTAGATTAGATTCTAAGCCTATCAAAATTAACATTAAATAGAAAAAATAAAATAAAAATTGTATCTTTATATAAATATTTTTTTATAAAATTTTGAAGTGTTTGATTTCTCATTATTCTATGTATAGAGTTTTTATATAGTATATTTGATGAATTTTTGATATTTTATTTTTTTACATGAATCTTATTAAGACATTTATTTAAGGTGTGGTCTAACTTAATGACGAAATATCCTTTTCACAGGAATTCACCAAAATCTGTCAATACAATTTCAAGAATTTCTGTTGTTTAAAATGGAGTTTTTAATTCCTCGTTTGGGGTGCGAGCCAATGGTAATAAGACCTGCATCTGAATGATGTTGATAATCCCAAGGTCCCTCCTTGCCACCATCCACATTCACGAAGAACATGAAACAATGGCTCTTTGCATGCGAGGAGTTAATGCCATCGTCGAAGATGACAGGGGAATAGGTGTGGATGTGATAACCAGTGTTCTTCGTAGTAATTTTGGTAAGTTTATCGATAGTTAACTAGGTTTCCCTTGGCTCTCATCCGCACAGAAAGGTGGATTGGAGAAGGCTCTGCCATTACGTTTTCCCTAGGCACGGGTTTATTCACAACCATTTCAAGCTCTGGTTCACATGTATGTTAATAGTTTGTTCTCCAATGGTTTGTTATATATGTCTGTTGGCCTTCAGTTTGAAAGGTTTTGATGCAACTTGGTCTCTACAGAATGTGAAATATGTGGATTTCTCTGTGGAGGATACAAAATTGGAAGTGATTTCTTTTGTTTCTTATCTTCCTGTGTCTATGGTGTTTGGTGTTTTACTGTCTCATACAATATTATACTGGTTATGGTCCTCTCGTTTCTCTTGGGTATTTGTTTTTCTTTATCCATGCCTCAGGGGCCTCTTTTCTGTATTTTATCTCAATGACTTTGAGTCAGAAGCTCCAGGGCTATTGTATCAGGATGGTGTATCTTACAATTGGTCTTTTGGTTCCTTGGAAGGATGTGGCTACATGTTGGGTTCAAGGGTTTTTTTCTTTTCAGTTGTCTACTTGTGTCAAACAATTTCATTGGGGCATGGTTCAGTTCTAGACTCTCGTATGTTTCCTTTGGCGAGTCCCCAGCTCTGTGGCGACCCCTCGAAGCTTTGTATTTTTTGGTTTAAGCTCCCATCCAGGTGGTTTACGGGGTATATGCTTGTTATTGAAAGTGATTGTAGGTACTAGATTATCGTGGCTCATACCACCTCCGGAAAGGTCAAGGATTTCCGGAGCTCGCACAGTCGAAGAAAAAGATCGAAGGAATCTCGTGGGGCTAACCAGCAGAGCTCCTCTGGCAGCATTGCTCGGGGCCAAAATTCAGTTTCAAGCATCATCAATAAAGTGACAACAACGTATCATGAGGGCACCTCGGTCGAGGTTCATAAATTGATTGAGGAATCATTATGGATATCAATTTGGATGATTTGAAAACCTTAGTTCCTGATCATGGTCATGCCCGAGACAGGACAATTTGATTCAAGAAAAATCTTCACTTGTATTGGTTGATGAAGAGTCTATTGGTCGAAGAATTAGAACAAATTATGTCTAGTGTGGCCGCAAACATTCATGGGTTTCCAGATTATAGCAAGGAGTTTCAAAAAAATTACTTTAAGTTAAAGAAGTAGAATGAGCACCTTAGGTGTATTGAGAAAGACATATGATGCATCCCTCAAACTGAACTCCCCGACTCCAGTGCGAAGGAACCTTCTCATGTCGAGTCTGTGGAAAATGATTAGCTTGGTGTTTCTCCCTCTGTCTTACCTTTTATTGTATGCAATAGTCTTATAATTTTGAGTATGTTTATAATTATTTAGATTCTAGGAAGCACAAAGGAAATAAGAATTACTTCGCATGGATGATTAGACTTATCATATTTTGTTACTAGGTTTCTTAGCATGTTATTAGGTGGTCAACAAATCTAGTTTCCCTTTGGGCAGGTTGAGACCACCTAACCATATGGATATGGATGTAAAGAAAGATCCCACCAAGCTCACAAAATTTTTATTTTTTAATGCAACAATATATTTAGCACCCTCAAAAACCCAAGGGACATTCAAATTATGCACATTAAACAATTTAATCTCAAGTTTTCAAAATTCTATGTCTTTATTTTGATTACATTAACCAGAAAAAAAGTCATGAAAAAGGCCATTTTGTGTATAGGTTAGACTACACCTTTGTTTAATAACTCATTAGAGTAATTATTTTTTATTTAAAGAGCTTTTTTCTAGATATAAATATATATAGTAATAATATATATGAAAAGAAATATTTTTGAATTTTGTTTTCATTGTGGAGAAGAAAATTGATATTTAGAATATATATATAAGATGATAAACACTTCTTAGATTGAGAAAGTTACAAATGACGTATTTAATGATATTAAAAACGGTTGATTTTTTTTAAATAGTAGTTTTATTAATTAAAAATTTATAATTTAAATTTAGATAATAAAAAGAGGGTAAAAAAAATGAAATCAATATAACTATTTTGTTTTTTATTTTTTATTTTCTTAATAAAGGTTAAAATTTTTTAGTTTATAAAACAGTTTAATTGGTGATGTTCATGTTATGAAGTATTATGTAAAAAATCATGAAATCAAAGTTCAAGTCTCATAAATCAAATTAAAAAAAAATATTTTTTAAAGATACATATATTAATTAATTATTATTATTATTTATTTAATAAAATATCTATTAATAAATTTTTTAACTTAAATTATATTTGGACGAATAATTATAAATGATTTTTAATTATATTTTAATTTTTTTTAGTTACATTAATAGCTTTGTTTATTTTAGAATATTTTTGTTTGAGATTTTTCTTAAAGTCCCTTATGTTTTATTTACACATTAATTAATTCCAATAATTTAAAAATTCATATAAATAGGTGTCATATGAAATGGGTTATGATCTTTGGGCATGTGATATTGAAAAATGATATTGGCTCATTATATTGTAATAAAACCTAATTATATGTTAAAAAACATGATACATATATTTTTTAAAATTTGTTTATGTTTCACTAATATATCATCTTTTTATAATTAATAATTACTAATAGTAATTTAAAATAATGATTATTATTATGATTTTCAATGTGAGATGTATCGTCAAGTAAGTGCTTTCCTATTGATGTTTAATGTAAATTTAAAATATATGGGTATGTGAGTGTTTCTTTTACTTATCATTTTCTAACTTTATAACCATTACAATAATCTTAATTAGTGCAGCCATATAAATTAAATGGATGGTAAATGTATACAGATATCAATCCATGATAAGAATCAAAACATTAGGCATTTGGCTTCTGTGATCCATAAATTGTGAGTAAAATATTTCGGTAAAAATCACATCAAAATAAATTTGGTCTATGTGTTTCGCACCAGCCAATGTGGTTCATCATCAGGACAAGATGAAAAATCTAATCAGGCAACCCAATTAAATAGATAAGAAAAGCTCCAACTATCCATTTGTAAAATAATGGCTAGTTTGACTAAACTTAGGCAATAAAATAAAAAATATAATAATGATATTTTTTTTGTTTAATAAGAATAAATTAAACACTTAATGTTTATAATTTGAATTTTATTTATTTTTATTTTTAATAAAATAAAAATTATTGAATATATTATTGAAGAATAAATAAATTTTTACTATTAAATATTTATTTTTATTTTTAGAATAATAATTAATATATCTATTTTGTTCTATTTTTTATTTTTATTAATTTTAATAATAGATCAAATGTTAAAATATCAACCGAAAGAAAAAAATAAAATAAATAAATAGATAGATAAATAAATAAATTTAATATATATATATATATATATATACATATATATATATATATATATATATATATATATATTCAATTTAATAAATCTATTTTATTTTAGCAATATGTTATATATTAATAATTATAAGTTAAAAAAAAAAACTAGAAATGAAGAGTACGAATCCCACATCTGCTAACCATCCACCCATCGTCCCTGTTGAGGTTAACCAACGTCTTTTCGATTTCCAAGGCTTCTCTCAAATTGCGGTGGTGGAAATGGTCAATCCTCACAATAACCTTAGCATCTTCAATGAAAATGTGATGATTAGTCTTCTCATCATGCTCTACCAGGGCTGAGGAGTGTGATCTATTATGCTTAAGGTCAACGACATGTTCATGAATTCTTTGATTAATTGATTGACCAGTTTGATTTTTATAGTATTCATAACATAATAAAATGATTAATATGGGTCTAGTATAAGGAATAGAAGAAATTACTTTTTTGGTTGAAATCCAACCATAAAACTTTTAATAAGATTGTGATTTCTTATTGTTTAAAATGTATTTTTGAATGCATAAATGGATTCAATGCCCTAAAAAAACCGTGAGACCCTCAATCCTTGCAAATTAAAAAACTTAAATTTATGGTTTTTAAAAATATCTTCCTAATTTTAAACAAAATTAACTAGAAAAAAATATTCAAAAAACAATTATTTCCTTTATTAGTTAAACTATTCTAGTAATATTCATCTTCCTCCTCATCAATATACTACCTAGTTTGAAGGAGCAAGATGGTTAACTTTAATTTCATGTCCCATAACATGAATATTGAGATTCTATACACCATTATCATCATTACTTAATATTATATCTTTAGTATCATTAATATTACATCATTATGAAAGTGATTAATATTGATTACATCTTTTACATATTTCTTATTATCAATATACTTATTTCAAACTATCAAGATGATTAGTATCTAGTAATTTTTTCATAATATTCATATATATTTGTTTTAATAAACTCTTCCCAAATAAAATAATATTATTCTAAAATAGTTAAATAATTTATACTGAACATATCTCTAACATATTTTTGACCATCTACATATCTATTACAATTGATTAAATATTAAATAAATTTCTCCTAACATTAATATTGAGATTCCTTAGATGATCACTATTACAATATTTTGTATATGGATAGTTAAGATAACACGTCATCATGAATTTTCAGATCATCATCTTCTTCATGATGAAGAATAATTTTAGAATTGTTTGATAATTTTTATTCTTACTGTTGTTGTGATCATCATCGTGAGAAATTTATGAAAATTAATTTTGTAAAGTATCTTTCTTTGAAAACAGCTCCCCTCAACTACCACTTGTACCATTCTGTACCGTTGATTTTGATGTAAAACGATTGAAATAATATCTACCTTGGGATTGAATATTGTTATTAATTAGTTACAGAAATTGGAAGAAGAAGGCAACCCAAGTCTGTTTTATTTCCTCTATACTTTTCTTTCAAAAGTAGGTGGCATTTTGTAACTTGGTTTTGCAAGAAAAATTGTCAATGGAAAAGGATGGAGAAAGAGAATCAGATTCAATTTTGGTTGCCGAATTTTGATACCAAGTCACAAGAAAAGGATGCCCACGATGAATTGTACATTGCTCCAATGAAATCCTTCCCATTTGATAGTGTTTCTACAAAATAAATGATACCTGACTTGGTTCAACTGATAGATGTCTTGGTATGTTTCCGCATGCATTTTTGCAGGTTATTATGGCCTTGAGTTTTCTATATATATTTTTGCGCTATTTTGAAAATAATATGTTTTTTTTATAATACAACACAATAGGGATAGATTCTATTAAATCTGCGTCACGATGAGCTAGAACCACTCTTTTGCATTTCAACTACAGTCGGAGAACTGGTAAGGGCATGTGGTTATTTTATGAATGAACTTGTCATTCTTGTTACATGGACGATGAGCTGTGTTTATTAAGGCTATTTGATTATGTAATTTCATCACTGTATGAGGTCGGACATGTGCCTCTAGAATGCATTTCTCTTTACTAACATTCATTGTTCTTCTTATGAAATGTAATTTGTTCTTTTTTAATCACTCAACTGTTTAAATAATCTCAATAACAATTCCTGCATTTTTTTCCTGACTTTACTGGTTGTAAATAGATGAAACATAAGGTTAGATGCATGACGCATTGCTACTGTAATACATATCAACTTCCTCTATAATGCCCATCTACATCGTTTAATTCCTTAGAGCTAATGGAGTCTCATTTTTAACAAACGCTAAGCTTTTGTTGAAGTATTTCATTTCTGCGTTTTGTAGTATGCTTCATGAGGGAATTGATATTTTGATATTTTATGAGAATAGACCGATCAAATCCCATTTTTTAAATCATTTCTTCAAAAGGTCCGCTCCAAATATTCTTGATATCTTGTTGAACCGTATACATGCGTAAGCCTTAGAAGAACAAAAAAGCACTCAGAAGAACAAGAAATGAGTTTATCAATGAGAGTTTTAGAAATTTTCTTTTGGGTTTAGAATTCTAATAAGAGGATTCATCATCCACATGAAAAAAATATAGAAAGTTTCGTAAACTATAGTTAATCAACCACGCCACAACCCCACAGAAATTTCATTTTACATTAAAATGAAATGAGTCATTTTTACCATGTCCGAATTGTAAAGCCTAACATTAACATTCATCCAAAGATAAAATTGTTTGTTACCTGTTTCCTAGAATTGCATGTGACTTGTGCCCTCTTTTTCTTGTGTCTCATTTGATATTCGGGTCACAAATATTTTGTCCAACACAAACGTCAACTCTTCCTCTACCTACATTATGAACCTATAAATATATACAGATGTATACCAATTGTATATATGTTTCCATATATACAGAGTCGTTTTCAGCTACGTTGGACAAATACTTGAGATCTATATCACCGTGTGTGCATATATATAAATATTATATTTAAATATGCAGACCAGGACGGTTCATAAGAACATGCCAAGTCCCATGCCCACTCTCTGGTGAATAGAAATTAGAAGAATTGCATTCCCCATGAGAGACGAGAGTCCAGGGGCTTGCAGATCTTTTATAGTGGAAGATTGCAGTAGATGATGAAGTCATAGCCATCAATCTGTCCACAAAGGTGCTTACAAATATGGTGTCTACAAGGGTGAGTGCTTCATGATGATAAGAGCGGGAGCATCAATGTAAGTGGACTGATAGTAACAATAAATAGTAACCACTATAAAGAAATTAAAATCCAAGGTCGTAGAAAATCATCCATGTTACTATGAGAATCTTCGAACAAGAGTGTCTCAATGTGGGTTTCGATATCTAGAAGAAACTATTGTATGAACAAGATGTGATGTGGTTGTATAATGAATTAGTCTATCAACGAGATTTCCTTCGTTTTTCCCACGTTGGTAGCCATACATGTGCATATTATTGAAAATTACCCTGCTAGACATCTTCCGGAAGGAACTGCTCGTGGTAAGTTTCTTATTTTCCTTCATTCTTTATTCCTTTACAATGGTTTGAAAGAGAATTTCTAGTCAAGTTTATTTCCAGACAAATCGGTTTCATTTTATAAGTGTGCCATGTGGTCCATAGTGCATAATCAGACATCACTATGAAAGGAAGAGCCTGTGTAGGTTATAAAAAAGCCAGTGTTTTTATCCAAACAATTCTCCAAGCCTATAATTTCTTTTAAATAAAATAATTCATATTGATAAGTTAAATATTCAATTAAATCACATAACATATCACATATTTTTTCCTCTATACTACTATTTCCTATGTTACTACTTTACAGTGTTTCCTTTGCAACATATGGTGCAATTGCTAGTAATAACCCTAACAAAACTTTTCCTCCATCATCTACACTATACCAAGTTAATATCACAATTTGTTTTTCCGAATGCGGATGGTACATGCTCGTGATGGGACGCACGTCCCAAGGCATGGCCGTGGGGTGGCCATATAGCCTCCGACCTACGCATTAAACTCCACATTTACTTCGCCAACCTATTGCGCATTAGTTCCATCACCTTGCCTCACCGCATTTGGTCCAGCCTGCTCTACATTTGGTTTTTAATGGCATCGTCTCACCACCCCTCTACTCATACCTGTTCTGCCTCTTGGTCTCACGCATTGCAGTGCTGCTCTTGTCCTCCCGCTTACGCCGAGCCAAGCACTCGCACGCAGATCGGGAGGTGATGTGTATTTCTCTGTTGTCTTGAAACGCTACCCAAATTCCATTCTTCTCAGAGTGCTTTCTACCCTAAGAAGTCTCAGTCCAGTTTGAAGCATGCTCAGTCTTTCTCTGCTACCTAGTTTCCCTCTTGTCTGCAATTCCGCCCGTATAGCCTCAGCTCCACAGGTAGAATGCCTCAGCTCAGGCATTGTACACGAAGTCGACGAGGAAGTTGCAGGGGCCGGGCGGTCCGTGCCCGCTCTTCCTCTAGCCCTGAACCCTTGTCTGAAGACTTTTCTCAGGGGAACTATTCAGAAAAGCACAATGGTAGAGGAAGAGCCAGTAGCTCTGGGCTGGTGCATCCCTCCAACGCCGCGTCTCCTTCGCAGCCTCTCCATGCCACGTCCCCCTTGCAACCTGTCCCTCAGCCCCTCGTTTCCCATATCACCCTTTGTCAAACCTCGCAAAGAGCCGAGTTTCAGTTTGTATGTACCACGGACCGACCAACAGTCACTACATTCATAACCGTCACCCTCTTGGAGGAAGCTGTTGGTTTTACTCCCACTAAAACCATCGCCCATCATCCTCCTTCGGACCCAGATAAGGTTGAAGACAAGAATACAGCACCAGGACTGGATAGAGATGCCAAAGCTCAAGATAAAGGGAAGAATGTCGCTACAACCACTCGTGATCCCACCGGCGAGGAAGACGACAGTAGCGCAGAGTATTGTTGCCGCATCATGGAGGAACGTCCCTCTCTAGCCCATGACAAGTGACCACGAACTCCAAAGCTGGAACACGGCGTTGCACCCCAGGTTCAATGGGTTATTCTGTGTGGTTTTATTTAATTTTACAATGCTGAAGGAGAATAATTCTCCTGTGTTTAACTCTTTTAGGCATATTCTATTTTTATGGTTTCACCTGTTTAACTTAAGGCTGGTTTCCCCTGCGAGGTGGCAAGACACGAGCTTAAGAGACTAGTTTCCCCTTCTGGAGCTGTCCAAAAACATGAATTTTCAAGCATCAAACCCAGCTCTCAGGCTTTCTCAGCTGAGGCTGTGGTAGTTTTCTACTGATATGTTTATAAATAGAATCAGAATTATTCAGAAAAAAAAATAAAAAATAAATAAATAAAATAAAAAATATCACAATTTGTTTTGTTTACATATAATTTGCCAAAATTAATGTAAAATATAGTTAATATCACAATTTGTTTTTTTTTTTTTATATATAATTTGCCAAAACTAATGTAAAATAATTATTTCTTTTCCAACAAACTTGTGATTCCAACCCATACTCTAAAATGGTTTGGCAAATTTCAAAAGACCTCAAAACTCCGTGAATAACCATATGAAGATAGATCTTTACAAAGTCAATGCTTACGCAGAGTAAGCAATTAATTTTATATATATCAGAAATTTTCGGTAAAAATCACATATAAGAAATTTGTGTGACACAAATTTCTTATATGTGATTTTTACCGAAAATTTCTGAGACACAAATTTCTTATATGTGATTTTTACCGAACATTTCTGATATATATTTTATGGATCACAAAATCCATATTCCTCATAATTAATTTTATTTCAAAATTTAACAATGGTGTCCGCTGCCACCGCCACCGGTATCGGAGTCGGAGAACGTCAACGCTAACGTTTAACATCATCTAGTTCGTCAAATTTACTCGAATGTCGGATTTGACTGTCAAATTGCAAAAACCTTAATAAAAAAGATACCGTAAAGAAACGAAGCGTAAAAAGTATACTAAAAAAGAAATCTATATACATTCCAAACTCCCTCAAATTTACTCGAATGTCGGATTTGACTATCAAATTGCAAAACCTTAATAAAAATGATACACTCAGGAAACGAAACCTAAAAAGTATACTTCAAAAAAAAATTTCTATATACATTCCAAACTCCCTCAAATTTACTCGAATGTCGGATTTGACTATCAAATTGCAAAAACCTTGATAAAAAAGATACACTCAGGAAACGAAACCTAAAAAGTATACTAAAAAAAGAAATCTATATACATTCTAAACTCCCTCAAATTTACTCGAATGTCGGATTTGACTATCAAATTGCAAAAACCTTAATAAAAAGGATACACTCAAGAAACGAAACCTAAAATGTATACTAAAAAAGAAACCTATATACATTCCAAACTCCCTCAAAAAATTTTAGTCATTTAAAAATGATAAACTACGTTTTTGGAATTTACATCACACATTTCACATGAACCCATGCCCTCCTGTCTATGCTTGAAATGCGGAAAGGATACCTTCCTTTTGTTGGCCGTACTAGAGTCATGGGTTTCTAAGTTGTATTTTAAAATCTCGTTAGACAGAAAGGAGGCCATCAACAAATCTGTGAGTCGACTTAAGTTGGAAGGGGTTCGGTAATTGTCAAATTCGCTTTATAATTGACTTGACAAAATAGTCAATTAACAAAAATAGTAAACAGGGTTGACATCCTTAACGAAAAATGTAAACAGCGTTGAGATCCGGATAGAATAGTAGAGCATCGAGATAAATATGATTTATTATTTTTTTAAAGTATAAGAGTTTATTATAATTTAGTTGTCAAATTACGAGTAAGGATATTTATTTATAGCTGTTATTATGGATTCATTTCTTTCAAAACTAAATGCCATAACTTAGAATTACTTTCTGGTGGTTCCTAAGGGAGTAGATTTTCTTTATGGTGGTCGTTAGTAAAGGAACATACATGTAGGCTTTCACTCCTCCAAAATACCTTTACTTGTTAGCCTAGTAATATATTTGTTTATGTATGAGAAAAAAAATTGTTAAGTAAACTGAAGAAATTTACAGCATATTCCAAGCCCATCAAAATTAACATTAACTATAGAAAATATCAAAAAAATTATTATCTTTATATAAATATTTTTTATAAAATTTTAAAGTGTTTGATTTCTCATTATTCTATGTGTAGTCTAACGTAATGAAGGAAATAGCCTTTTGCACGGGAATTCATCAAAATGTGACAATACAATTTAAATTTTTTTTTTAATTAAAAAAAGTTTTTAATTCTCTAGTCGGGGTTAATAAGACCTGCATCTGAATGATGTTGATAATCCCAAGCTGCCTCCTCGCCACCCTCCACATGCACGAAGCACATGAAGCGGTGTTTCTTTACATGCGAGGAGTTAATGCCATCCTCCAAGATGATAGGGGAATAAGTGTGGACGTGATTGTAGAAATTATACAACATTTATGTATATTATCAAACTCTCCTTATCTAACAAATTAACTTATGTTAAATACAAAATCCTTTCACTTAATTCTTTGCGGAAATTAAATCGCTAATTTCAAAACACATATGAAGCAAAACCAATCGCACATAAACACATTTGTTTAACGGGAAAGCTTAAAGCTGAAAACCCCAACTATCATATATTATGTATATCAATGGATCATGTAATAATCTCATACAAAGCTTGGTACATCAAGCTCTTAGTACAATCAACAATCATTACACACTGTCATGAAGAAATTTGCATATCTATGCACCAATTTGTTGCCCCCTGATAGCCCGCATTCAGTTCGCAATCCCTGCTGAAGAAAACCTCTAAATGAATTCGAATTGGCCTTACCTTGACTGCGCAATCCTCATTGGCATCTCCAATGTGTGTCAGATGCATGGATGCATCAATATAGTCACAACAGATAGTCCATCTCACTCTTTCACCTATCTCTCCACTGGGTCTCCACTGGAACTGACATGCAAGTAGTTAACTGTTATATTTGTTCAGTTGAAAGTGAGTCTCTAGTTGTGAATTAATTAAATAATTAATTCACTAAACTCTCACTAGTGTATCTTCAGTTAGAACTAGATACAATGAGGACAACTGAGTTTACCTCACTTAACTGAGTTAAACTAAATAACAACTCCCATAACTATTCTTCCAACTCTATCACAACTTTTCCACTTCAGTTCTAACTGAGTCCTCCATCCATGAATCACCAACCACCCTAGGAATTGTGTAATTCCTTCGGTCCACTGATTTTCCAAATCTATTCACTGAAATAAAGTGCTCAAAATATTCTAAAAATAGAATTTCAACTATTTTTCCAGCTTGATCAACCATCTACAAATAACATCCTGCAAATTATATAATATGCTCACCATGTCTAAAAATAGACATACACCTAAAAATAGTCTGCAGACCCCACTTAGTGAAGGTGCTTAATTTTCACTAAGCTCATCATCTTGTTGAATCTCAACAGTGATAACCAATGTTCATCGTAGTAATTTTGGTATGTTTCTTGATAGTTAACTATGTTTCCCTTGGCTCTGGTCCGTGCAAAAAGGTGGCTTGGATAAGGCTCCGTCAGTGCGTTTTCCCTATACGCAGGTTTAATCATAACCATTTCAAGCTCTGGTTCATGGGTATGTTAATAGTTCATCCTCCTATGGTTCCTTATATAGTTTTGTTTTCCTTCAGCTTGAAAGGTTTTGATGCAACTTGGTCACTGCGGAATGTCACATATGTGGATTTCTTTGTGGAGGGTACAAAATTGGAAGCAATTTCTTTTGTTTCTTGTCTTCTTGTGTCTGTGGTGTTTGGTATTTTACTTTCTGGTATAGGATTATATTGGTTGTGGTCCTCTCATTTCTCTGGGGTATTTTTTTTTTTTATCCCCACCTCAAGGACCTTTTCTTGTATGTATCTCAATCGTTTTGACTGAGAACTTCCAGGGCTCTGGTATGAGGATGGTTCATCTTACAATTAGTCTTTTGGTTCCTTAGAACGACTTGGCTACATGTTGGGTTCAAGGGGTTTCTTTATTTTTAGTTTTATAATTGTGTCATACGATTGAATTGGGTCTAGTTTAGTTTCGGGCCCCTCGTATGTTTCCTCTAGAAGGCCCCCAGCTCTGTGGCAACCCCTCGAAGCTTTGTGTTTTTGGGTTTATTCTCCCATCCAGGTGGTTTACGGGGTATATTTTTGTTATTTAAAGTAATTTCAAGTACCAGATTATCATGGCTCCATCCACCCCAACGCTCGCGCCACCGAAGAAAAAGCTCCAAGGAATCCAGTGTGGCTAACCAGCCGAGTTCCTGTGGGGTCATAGATCGGGGCCAGAAGTCAGTTTCAAGCATCATCAATGAAGCAACAACAACATATCATGAGGGCACCTCAGCAACAACCTTAGTGCCTGATCCTCTCATACCCTAGGGAGGGAAACATAGTTCAAGAAAACACTTCACTTTTATTGGTTGGTGAAGATCCTATTGGCCAAAGAATTACAATAAATTTTGTCTCGTGTGGACGAAACCACTCATGGGTTTCCAGATTATAGCAAGTAATTTCATAAAATTCAGTTTTTGTTACAGAAGCAGAATGAGGACCTAAGCCGTATTGAGCAACAAATACGATGCATCCCTCAAACTGATCTTCACGACTCCAACACGAAGGACCCTGCTCCTATTGACTTCGCGGAGGATGATTAACTTGGTGTTTGTCCCTCTGTCTTACCTTTATTGTATGCAACAGTCTTATAATTTCCAGTATGTTTATATTTATTTAGATTCTAGGAAGCACAAAGAAAATGAGACTTACTTCGCATGAATGATTAGATTTATCATATTTTGTTACTGGATTGTTGAGCATGTCGTTAGGTGGCCAACAAATTTCCCTTAAGGCAAGTTGAAGCCACCTAACGATATGGATATGGACGTAAAGAAAGATCCTACAAAGCTTACAAAAAAAATACAGTTTTTAATGCATAAACATATTCAACACCATAAAAAACCCATGGGTTATTCGAATTATGAACATTAAACAATTTAAACTCAATTTTTAAAAAATATATGTCGGAATTTGATTAAAATTAACTAGAAAAATAGTAGTGTTTTATAAGTTAGACTACACCTTTGTTTAATAACACATTAGAGTAAATATTTTTACTTTAAAAAGCTTTTTCTAGATATAAATATATATAGTAATAGTGTATATGCAAATAATATATATATAAGAGATGATAGACACTCTTTTAGATTGATAAAGTTACAAATGTCTTATTTTAATGATGTTATAATATGATATTAAAAATGGTTGAATTTTTTTAAATATTAGTTTTATTAATTAAAAATTTATAATTTAAATTTAGATAATAAAAAGAATTAAAAAAGAAGAAGAAGGATATATATATATATATATATATATATATATATATATATATATATATATATAAATAAAAGTTAAAAAAATTTAGTTCATAAAATAGTTTAATTAGTGATCTTCATGTTATGAAGTATTATGTAAAAAATCATAAAATCAAAGTTTAAGTCTCATAAATCAAATAATATATATATATATATATATATATATATATATATATATATATATATATATTATTTAATAAAATATCTATTAATAGTTTTTTGACTTAAACTATATTTGGACTAATAATTATCAACCATTTTTCATTATATATATATATATATATATATATATATATATATATATATATTTAGTTACATTAATAGCCTTGTTTATTTTAGAATATTTTTTGTTCAGATTTATCTCAAATTAAAAAAAAGTCATATAAATAGGTGTCATATTAATTGAGTTATGGTTTTTGGGCATGTGATATTGAAAAATGATGATATTGACCCATTATATTGTAATAAAGCCTAGTTATAGGTTTAAAATCTCCTTAGTAAAGTGGAGGTGAATATCCATGGTTAAAAATATTAATACATATATATTTTTTAAATGTATTTATGTTGCAGTAAATCATATTTTTATAATCAATAATTAATAATAATAATTGAAAATAACAATGATTCTTATTATTATTATCAATGTGAGATGTATCATGAAGTAAGTGTTTTTCTATTTATGTTTATTCGAAATTTAAAATATATGGGTATGTGAGCATTCCATTTACTTATCATTTTATAACTTTATAACAATATAGTGAAGTCATATAAACTAAATAGATGGTAAATGTGCATATATCAATCCTTGATAAGCATAAAAACACTTATTCCATGATACATGTCATATTGCCAAAGTAATAATCAGAATTAATTAAATTACAATTTCATTTTAAATTATATATATATATATATATTTATATGAGTTTAATATATATATATATATATATATATATATATATATATATATATATATAGAAAAACAGGCAAGAATGATTCTTAGTCATGGATATGCATCAAGACTTTTCCATGGAGATTATGAATATATAAATAGATTTTTTTACACTGCCATGGAATAATACAACGAATTATCAATAACACGTATCCAAAAACGATAACTCATTTGATATTACATATGTTCATATAACAATTTATTTAATTAAAAGGATAAAAAGGGCATAGCTTATAAATAACATATACGAAAAGCCATAACTTATTTGATAAAATATTTGTCCGTATGAAATTTTTTTTAATTAATGTATTTAATTAAATGGATAAAAATGGGGTTGTCTAACTTATATTCAAATAGCCTTTTTCATGAGAATTCACCAAAATACCGTGAAACAAGTTCAAGGATGTGATTTTTTGTTGTTTAAAATACATTTTTGAATACATAAATGGATTCAACACCCTCACAAACCCCTTGAATTATACAAATTAAACAATTTAAACTCAAGTTCTTAAAAATATTTATCGAATTTAGATTAAAATTAGCCAAAAAAATGTCATGAAAAAAGGGCATTTCCTCTATAAGTTAGACTACCCACACGAAAATGGAAAAAATATTTTAGAGATAAATCTCAACTTTTATCTATGACCATCATTAAAAAAAATTTAGAATATCTTGTTGATGCTAAATTCTATTATCCATCTAATAATTTATTGATAGTTAAATTAAAATTCTAAATAACCCTCTGTTTTGTCAAATTTTGTACATCTTTTTCCCTTTAATTACTCATAATTTTATCTATTCCCTATCATTACTATTATCATTTTGCAAGATTCTTGAGATATTATCTTCAACTAAAAGCATGATAAGGTAGTCACTTATTCTTCAACATATTCCCTTTGTTTAAATAAAAAATTACATTAATAACATGATGGTGCTTGTTTTATTTATGTTAAGAAATAATGATCAAAGATATACATTCATCAACAGTTAATTTCTAAGTGCACTAATCGGGGGCCCCGATCCTGCACCAAGTATACTTCTTGCACTCATTCTAGGTTAGACATATTGGCACACTTTCGAGAGAAAACCGAAACATGGTCCGAGTGCACACCAGGGTTGGAAGGGTTGGAATTTGGATTTCTCCTTACCCGTCACATAATTGTTTTTTGACCTTTTGGGTCATTAGGCTCCCCTTCAAGAAACGTTATCTTCAAAATTTTGCCCTTCATTGGTGATGTTCAACTAGAATTACATTGAAATGTTCAACTAGAATTCAAATAATTTTGAAAAAGAAACTGCACTTATAATAAATAAAAGAAACACATTAAGGAAATTTCTAAATGATAGGCGACATAATTTACTCGAAGAAATTGGCAACATGTGTTTGGTTTTTAAAATAAGGAAAAAATTCATCCACCAAGTTAAAAATGAAACCATTAAATGCACCATATTTCATCTAGATAATTAAAACTAAACGTAAAAATTAGAGACCACCTACTCGTATTTCTTGTGAGAATGAAATATTGGTGGTTCATCCTTAGTTTTCAATTGTCCTCCTCGTTTATGTGGCCAGAAAACCACAAATCCAATTTGCAGGGAGTCTATACTTCTGTGTCAGGGCGGGAACATGAAGCTGGGTTACACTTTTGTGAGAATCGGGGGCTGAAAAAAAATTTCGGCAATAGTTCGGCCAAACATTTTATAAAGTTTGGCCGAACTCTGTATTAGTTCGGCCGAACTTTCTTAGAAATTTTGGCCGAACTCGTGATTCCGTTTAGATAAACGGCACACTGACGGCGCGGGCAAACATAATTTTTGCCCGAGATTGGAAAACCGGCAACAAAATTTCGGCCGAAATTTAAACAAAATTTTGGCCGAACTATGAGTTCGGCTGAACTTTTACTTTTAAAATAGTTCAGCCGAACTAATTCCTATAAAATAATCGCCCGCGAAGTTATTCTGTTTACCGGTTTCATTGTTCCCCGTTGTTGTTCGCGCTGTTGCGGCCTGCTCGTCGGCGCTATTGCTGCTTTCATCAGGTATGAGTACTTGTCTTAGATCTCTGGAGTTCTAGTTTTATTAAAATTTGTATATGAGATTAAACCCTCCACTGAGGTGTATCCCAGTTTTGAAATCAGGTTGTAAATGTTCCAGTATTTTTAATGTGGGACTGGCTGTAATTTTATCAGGACTGTTGAACATATTCTGTATGTGTTATTTTTCTTTTAGTACATTATGTAACTCAGCTCCTATTTTATATTTTTGGCAATTGAAATTTATATATATACATATCTTGTGGAACAATTACGCTTTCCTTTGATTAATCTTGTCTTCAAATTGCCATATATATATTTTTTATTTTAGATTTATTTTGTTCAAACCCTTGTCCCTTTTCATTGGTTATTTTGACAGAGGTTTTGTGAGGAATGTGCCAAGGTTTCTCTTTTTAAAAGAATGCAGTAATCTTGTTCTTGCACTATTAAATTATCAGGTTCGATTTATTACGAGGAAATGAATTCTCATGAATAGTTTTTCTTCTATTTTTTTTTCATGATTCAATATTACATGTTCCTATGGTAATCCTCATGGTTGATTCTTTCCTCTAAAAATTTTGAATACAATTATCTTGATTTGTTGCACATTTGGATGTAATGTGTTGTCGTTTTTCCTTCATTTCTATTTTACATATGCTTAACATTGTGCTTTAGATATTGCTGAAAATATATAGATAACTTTTGTCAAGTAATTTATTCTTCGAAATCAGATTTTTAATCTGATAACTATATAATTCATGACATGGTACCAGAAGACATAGGACCCAGGTTGGTTACTCCAGCTAGGGTCTCAAACCTCTGCTACCCCTCTGACAATTAACACAGTCTTTAAGCTTAGAAAACAAATAATCGTTATCTAGCGCAAAACGATTTAATTTTTTTAGCCTAAGAAATTACCAGAGTACACTTCACCAGTCATTCTTGTAATTCATGTTCATAAATTATTAACATACTCGTTATTCGATTTTTACTTAGAAGTGAAATGTATTTTTTTTTTAAAATAACATAAAGAAAATAAGATGCGTGTTACATCATCCCTTTCAACCCACTATTATAGAAAAAATACAAACAATATTTCCCATGGATGGGTGTCAACTACAGCTAAAAGAAAAACAAAAACCCACCATAAATTCTTATGATATCTCACAAAAACATTGTGAATGGTGCAATAATAGACAATTAGTGACAGACAACTCACATATGTCCCTTTTACAACACCATAGATAGCCAAAAGAAATGGAAATAACCTAGGGAAATAAGCCCAAAACCACCATAGACATGCACAATACACATAGGTGTAGTGCCCACTAACAAAGCGGGCCATATCCATCACATAAAAAATATAGATGTGACCAAGCTATGCCTCCATATTTTGTAGACCAAAAGGATGACAAGTACCCTGCATAAAACAAAACTAGAATTTCCAGGAAATCACCATACTACACCACCTACCATACATGCTCATTGGTCATTTTTCAAAGGTGAGATATTTTCTAGAGCCCTCGCACTGGAGCGAGGAGGATCCATTAAGTCCCCACCATCTAAATCACAAGAAATATGGCTCTCCACATGCTCTAGATACAAGTCAATCCTCTCCATGAAGAACCTTTGGTTCTTGAGCATTCTCTTGATTTCCTCATGTGAAGCAAAAATATTATATCTCTCCACGTGCTTATCCCTAAACTCCAGTCACAATAAGGTATTCATTCTCCAATGAAGAGACACTAAGTTTAAATATTGCTTCCTCCTTCCCTTGGTGTGCCAAGGGTCTAGAACCCAAGATGACATTTAGTCTAAAACCTCAGAATCTAAAAGGTATTTCCTTTCCTCCCTTGTTTTAGACTCGATCTCATAGATTTCCTTACGAGTATGAAACATAACTACATTAAAGTATGTGGCTTCCAAGTCATGCGAAAAGAGTCTTTCCCCTTGTTGGCCTAGCTAAGACCTAACACATCCTCC
Source organism: Pinus albicaulis (assembly GCA_034641835.2). NCBI lineage: Eukaryota > Viridiplantae > Streptophyta > Pinopsida > Pinales > Pinaceae > Pinus > Pinus albicaulis. Next base: position 1,136,765,615 of record CM076583.1, on the reverse strand, counting down.
CCTTATGCACCCCATTTTTTGTCTTGGTGGAATTACAAAGTGTCGAGGAGTTGACTTATTGTCACTGTAGTGATTTCCTCTACCTACATAAGAGTAAACTGAAAAAATCAACCTACCTTCTATAATACTAGGGAACCAACATACCAACTCATCACAATAATAGTAGATAAAAGACTTAGCCTTAATGTAGGACCCACTAGAAAGGGAAGAGGATGAGTCTTCCTCAACCAAAGTTCCTTCACCCTTTACTATCAAAGAAGAAAAGAACAACACTTGAACCAGAAGAAATCTACACCTAGGAGAGCAAACTAGACACCAAATTACATCAACCAACACTTATCTTTCCATGAAAATAATCCAACACAATTGAAATAAATAGCGTTAATTCATTGAACACCCTTGTACATTCTTTGTTGATACTTTGAAATTAATACGTTTTGAAAAATAATTTGCTTTTTGGATTCTTAAGATTATGTAACTTTCGAACCATAATTACAAATTTATTTATTTTTCTACTTATCATTTAGTTGCTAAAAGTTGAAGAATTTATGTTGGTAAATAATTAATTAGGTCTATTTAAATCATTTACCACTTTTGGGATTTTTGTTTTCGTGGTTTCATTCATAATTTCACTTTTTTGCAAATTGTCAATTTCAATTTTTCACACCACATGTCCACAATCAAAGGACCTAAGGTCTTTCCCCTACTAAAGTATGTTCTTTTAAAACATGTTTTATTGGTGATATGGGTGATTTAGAAATGATTGGGAGAGCGAAATTCCTCATTTAATACACAATATGTTTGGTTCATGCCATTTGATTCTCATGATTAGGTTGTAATCATGAGGCTCTCACTCAAGAGTGGACCTTCCCAAAATCTTGTGACGTCTTGTCACAAACAAAACCATCAAACTGAAAAACACATCATGCAAGAAACATATCTCGCTAACACATCATTTTTCTCCTTCAAAGAAAAAAAATTCACATCATGTGAATATCTCCATGTACTCTTACATATTGGTGTACAAAACCATCAACCAAACACAAGTCGACAAAACATGCCTCTTCAAACATAGCTCATGTACAAATTTCCATATTTTTTGCATTTAAGTGTGTCAACATAACTATAAAAAATCAAACTACATCAAAAAAACATATGGTATTGAATGAGGTTTTGGACTCTTTAGATATAAATGTACACCGTGGCAATGTATCTTATATAAAAATTTAATCCATGTGCTTAACCTTAACATTGACACAAATGGAATACAATTTTACTCACTGCTTTATGATAGAAAA